>VMBQ01001474.1:86171-183821 GCA_007657795.1 Dreissena rostriformis
CTTTTTTTTCTGTCTGGTTTTTAGGGCTTCAAAAATAAAGAGGACGCTGAACATATCATATGTGTATAGCCTAAACGAGAACATAATTTTTAATTAGGTATTGCAGTTCAAAAAGGTAAATGACAACCATTCATGGGTAAAATATAACTTTTATTTTCTCCGTCCTGCAAGTTTGTGGTTGTTATTTTTTCAATATTAATTTGTCTGCACCATGTGTATTGTCAAACTCCATCATATAACATATGTTATAATGTGTTCCTGTGGATTATATTATAGACAAGACATGATGATTTCTCCGACACAACGACTGCGAAAAGCTTAGCTGCTGTAAGTTTAAGTGTCATTATGTTTTTTAGTTAACGTGTTTTGTTATCACATCACTATAGTAGCATGAACGAAACAAACCCCATCTGATTAATATTATTGTATTTTCTAAGCCTAGCTAAATAAACTGTTCTGTTTTCACACTCACCTAGTATGTGTTATTTAAGCTTTTGCTTAAACGACCATTACAACGTGCACACTTGTGTTCAGAGGCATTTTAAGGTGGGTTTTCTGAGGAAAATCGCATAAAGAATGTATAATTTCTTATTTTGTATTGGCTTATTTTAGTTTTAGTAAATGCAGGTAGAATAACACTGGATCCTTATAATGGTCTATTTAACACATGTGTTGTTTTTACATTACCATGTCTGGTTTTAGGATTCAAAGAAATCTAAAAAAACAACAACAAATAAATCATTGTAAATATGTATGGCGCGTATGAAGGAAAAGATCATCTACGAATATAAATATAAATACATGTTTTATAAACATATATAAATACAAATATGCATGTGTTTTTACATTGACCTTTCCAGTGCGATGGCCCGAGCTTTAACATTTAACAAGTGTTTTTTTTTAATGCATTTCAGTAATCGGATAATATTAGCTGACGGTAACAAGAATTACTCTCATAATATTAATCCACGAGTTTCATTATTACTAAATTTGAATATTTAAACAAAATGTAACACAAATATTTTATACATAGGCTGCAGGAAATGATTCCAGTGAGAATGAATGTGGAAGCATGGAGGTATGTTAAAAATTACTACTTGAATGTTAAACACTCATTTAAGTTATTAATCGGACGATTCGTTTCAATATTAGTAAAAGAAATGTACATAATACATGATACAGTCAATGTGCTTGTTTATACCCTCGTCACACCGGACTGGCGTCCTTACTGCGTCCTAACGGCGACCCAGGTCGCAGTGAGGACGCCATAGACGCCGGAGAGACGCAGTAAGGACGCAAGAGGTCGCAGTGAGGACGCTGAAAATTGCTCAGGACGCGAGCCCACGGCGACCACTTTGAACACGTTCAAAGTGGTCGCCGAAGTCCGGCGTTCTTACGGCGTTCTGTTAAGGACGTCGTAGGGACGCCGTAGAGACGCAATAGTCATAGTAGGGACGTGGTAGAGTCGCTGTAAGGTCGCCATGGACGTCGTGTGGTCGCCGCTAAAACCCACAGAAGATGATCATTGACTGCATGGTATGTCGCCGTAAGGTCGCCGCTGCGGGGACGCCATTGTCGCAATAAGAACGCAGTAAGAACGCCAAGGACGCCGTATGGTCGTCTTTGGTCGCCGTAAGAACGCGGTAAGGTCGCGAGGGACGTATTAAGTGAGGACGCGCAGAACGCCATAAACCAGAACGCTGGTGTGACGGGAAGGCGAAAAACAGCATTTTGACAGAAAGAGTCATTGGCGTCCTTACTACGACAATCAGAAATTTCAAGAAACACAGTCTTAGGTCGCCGTAAGGACGGCAGTCCGGTGTAACGGGGCTATTAACAAATATTTAGATGGGCCCAACCTGTATATATTTACTGTCGATTGTCAGCATATCCCCTGTGTAGTTGATCATTTACACTGCACACGTAATGGTTATGTGTCAACTATTACTGTATTTGAACTATTTATCGCACATACTCTATAACCAACACTTGTAGACATTGGTACTTATATAACAATGTGTCGCTTTAAGAACTTTGCATTACCTATTTCCACTTAAGCCATTTGAGTAAACATACGAATAAGAATTCATCGTACGTATCCTGAATACGCCGATCAGGAAATTACGATTCGACATTTCGAACAAAAGCAAATGTTTAACATGGATTCATATCACATGAATATTCAGCGACGTTATTCGTATTTTCAATCAGATACTGTATAATAGACGGCGTATGTTGCAGCTGGTGAACTTTTTAAAAGCGTATATTTGTTATTTTAAAGGTTACCGACGGCAATCGGTCTCCAACAGATGATCTTGATCAGGTAAATATTAGTTTCTAATGTGTTCTTGCGTAAGACTTTGTTCCATACAAAACAGATTTATCTTCTATCTCAGTTTCCGCATGTGCTGAAGTTTTGTATTACATATCCGACATGTGTATATCATTTAACGGGTGTCTATCACTTCCTTTATTTGCATGTTTAATTATAAACGTTTTATTTACATAACAGGAGAATGGGTTCTGGTATTCAACAGAAAGCGTAGCAACAGAAATATAACACCTACAAACATAATGAAACAACAACATCGGAAGTCAGGACGGTTTAAGGACGGTTTCGAGCGCTGTCCAGCGATGAGGAAATCAGAACAAATGACATCCTTAGATTTTCATCGAATTAACAAAATATGAATTACTAGCTTCAGGTTTCAGACTTCGTCTCGATGTTTAGAGCGCTGGTGGCTCAATATCACACATCTTCTTAAGATCACAAGATGTTCTAAAACATTCGACAATGCCGACATTACTTTTGTTTTATGTAGTTTTACATTTTCAAAGTCGATCACTGTAAATTGACACTACAACGAGATACATATATATTTTTTGTATAATTATTCCATCGAAACTCTTTTTAAAATGATGTCCTTATTAAATAGAGGATTTTAACGCCGAAGCCTTTTTTCATCGTCTTCAAATATGACCATGTGTTTTATTCGTACCTTTATCAGCACTTGTTTCAATGAGCATGTGTCTTCACATATGTCAAATTACCTATTGACACCAAACTAAAAAAACTTCCAATATAAATACCTCATGCACACTTTACCAAACATAACCCCGTTAAATGCAATCTCGTTCCGTCAACTTTATGTGATTTGTGTAATAAAGACTTGGAGACGAACATTCATGGGTTCTGGGATTGTCATTTCATTCAAAAGTTGTGGATGTATATAAAAAATTGTATTTACAAGTTAGAAAGGTTAGAAAACCTTCCAAGTATATCATTCTGTTATTTAAACAAAACTGATTAAAACAAATCACACGTTATAAACTTCGTAGAATTATTGACCAAATATTTTACCTTCCAATTCAATCGAGAAAAATCAACACCGCATAAAGATGTTTTTTATCGTTTCTTAATAAAATGATGATTGAGGAATTAGTCGCGACAACACAAGATAAATTAAATATTGTGTATACTCGCTGGACGCATTTTATGTTCAATAAGTATACCTGCCTTAAAACGTCTTTAAATATACTTTGTTACATATGTACACCTACCTACATACTCTTTTTTCCCTTTTTTTCTTGTTGTGTGTTTTTGTTTTGCCCATATCGTTATTTACTTGTTAAATGCTATTCATATTGGTTAACCTTAAAATCATTATGAAAATGGCACTGATTTAAATCTTTCTTTTCACGCCAATTATAGTTTTCATTAATGCTATGTTCCGTGATTTATACAGAAACATTTCGTGAAACAAATATACGAATTGTGTGTGTGTGTGTGTGTGTATTTTAAACAGAATTTGTTATATGCAAAATGTATTAAGCTTACGATTGAAATAAAAAATAGAATTACAATTGTTTGTGATACTATACTAGTTTGTTAGTCTCGTGGCATCTTCAAGCACTAAATACAATGTAAATCACTATTTTAATTGAAATCACAACGCTCAAAAGATTTTTATTTGAAGTGTGTCAATGTAAACTCTTAGTTGTTAAATATATTTCATTGAGGACAAAACTTAGTTTGATTTAATAATTATATCATGGCACACACGCTTCTCATGTGTTATGTTACATCAAATAATAGTCCTTCCAAAATTATGATCATGGAGTAAAAACTGGTCGCGGTCCTAGATTGAATGACTTTTTCCGCAAAATGACTTTAGATAAATTATCCTTTGAAACTGCAATTATATTTTATATGCTATGGCGGTCCTCTAACCAAACGGTTTGTGGTACTTTCGTTGACTTGAATGTGACCAGGCCGCGTGGACTACCCGATGGATGTACACTTTGTTAGCAAGTTCACCTCTGCAATGAAGCTGCAAATTGCGAATTGATTCATATTAATCATGAAATATTGAACAGTGGTTACATATAAAACGTCAAACGACTGACAACGCATCGGGGTAGTGAACTTTCAATCGGGTTTCAAGGTCTCAACTATACAAGAAAACGGTTGAAGATCCTTTGTTTGAAGCGCTAAGAACTGGAAAATAAAATCTACAATAAGCATAACGTGACTAATTAATTAGCAAATTTTATTTATAATATGTCCATGAACAATACCTGTATGTATTACCGTTTTGGTAATTTGACTATATTTCACCAAAAAATATCTTTGAAAACATACATGTGAAATAAGAAACTTTGTATTGGGTCAATACTATATGATAGGCAATTCACGTAATGAAAATCAACAGGCAATATGTGAAAGAGAAAATGTAGGAATTTGAAATGTACATGTTAAGCTTATATACATTAATATATCTTCTTCCCACTGTAATGTATGACCTTTTATTAGTATTTTGCTGTTAATATCATATGATATACAGTAACATTTAATTTCATGAAGCTTATGATAAATTGCAACATTCGATTGTATGTTAGTCGATCTCGACAATGTATTTCCATATCAGCAAATATACGTTTCAACAAGTTTTCCAGAATTGCAATAGACATAAACAGCAGAGTGATTGTACTCAAACACAATAACAATTATTGTGTGCATACTTTGCACATACTAAGCATGGCATACGAGTCTATGGTGTGCTTCGTAACACATTTACATATCAATCATACCTGCGATACAATAAGCTGATACACTTGTCACCACATTATATATTGTATAATATATAACTATTTTTATAATGATATCGTTGGAAATAAAAGAAAACTGCAAAAACGTGAGCATATGCGTTTTTAAAGGGTCGCGTAATGATTTCAAAGGCTAAACAATACAATACTGGCACAGGATAAAGTCCGCAAATACGGCATTTGATAAAATACGAAATCAAATAATACATATGAAATTTAATAAGTGTTTTCCAGAGTATTTTTTCAACAAAATTAACATATCGTGTGTGCAAATGTTTAAAACCGTACTTGAACTGGTGCTCATTTGTATATGAGTAATCGATTGGCATTGTATCCATGTACAGTTGCACTATTTAGTTAATTTCTCCTGTCAAAATTACTCATAGCAACTAAGAGAAAGATAATGAAACTTTTCATAATGAACCTTAATGATAAAGCAGTAACAATTGTCTAGAGTATGTGGGATCCCGCGTTCATGTGTCCGTTCGAGCTTTTCCGGACTGAAAGATTCCGATTTTTAAAGAACCAATACATTGTGTATCCTTGAGATTACCCTTCTCATGGTATGGTATATAACTTGTTCATACGTTTAGACAGAATGCTCGGTGCTGAGGTACAAGGGCTAAAATGCCCGTTAATTCAACAAACATTATGAATTTATTTGACGAGCGCGCAACCTTTTTTTGGTGGTTATAGTGGTTTTATGGACAGTCTACATGTTGCGATGCATTGTTCTTGATATAAAATCAATAGTTTCTTTAATTTTGACCATATCAGTAGCATCGAATATAAACTTAAATGGTAACATACTAAAGTCCAGTACATTCGGCGATTATCCGGTGCCAGCAATCGACACAAAAATACTCCTTTTTCTACAAAATAAACCGTCACACATCATGACAATAACTTCGAAAGACTTCTGTTGCCTTTTTGAAACAGGAAACTAACTCAGACGTTTGAATACAATTGTTTATATGGACCGATATCTGCATTTTACTACAGATTTAGTGCATGACCCGTTGAGCGGTGTAGCTTCCCAGTGTGAATTTAAATGTAAATTGTTCAAAATGCAAACTTTAAGCTCAGAATAGGGAGACTAAAAGAAAACACCTGAAACAGAGACATGTTTCCGGTATCATTCGTTTAGGTTAGGCACCGTGATTAAACCGAATACCAATGTTCATGTGCGTACTTTAGGCAAAGCTATTTCACGAGTTTCATTTGTCTTATTCATCGTGCGGCAAGCGTAGCTACATAACTGTCTTCGCATTCGCGATATATATATATATATAATGAAATTGGTGCAAAAGCCATAAAGTGCATTGTTTTAAATATTTGCAGGAAGTCCAATGTCATTTTTGGCGAACAAAATAAAATTAATGTTTTAACCAGTTTCATCGTATCAATAAATTGAAAGTAAACCTAAAACTACTTGTATGAAATCGGCTCTTTAATTGTAAAAAGAATTGGCTTTTGTGTACACCTTGTTTTCAATTAACATGCTGTTAAATGATTAACACTGTGATAAGTTTACATTTTAAATAAGTGAATATATTGTTAGTTGCCATCTATTTAAGGAAAGTAAGTAGTTTTAAATAAAAAGACATATTCTTCCGGTACTGTAACGTTGAATATCATAAAAAAACGTATGTTTACGTCCTCCTTTTGTGCTGCAATGTGCAGCATGGATGGATTCGTTATAGTGAAATATTTACTTATGTTTTGACATAATAACATTTCTTTGAAATGTTAACGCTATGCAGGCTACTAGTGATGATATGTGTTGTTCTATGTAAGTACATTTTCTATTACTTTTGAAAACAGTTTAACAAAAACAATAAGGTAACACCATTTAAGCGTGTGATCGTAAAGCTGCTAACCTTGTATATACGATATTACTATTTTTCCAAAGCAGTAAAACATTGATAAAAACGATCTAACGTTTTTTCCCAAAGCATATAAAACCTTGATAAATAACCAATCAGAATAACAGTTCGAATAACGGGTTACCAAAATGAAGAAATTTGGAGTTTTATTCAAATGAAAATTAAATGTTAAGTCGAAAACGCATTTAAGACACTGTAAGGAAATCCACGCGTCTAGGTGGAAAAAAATGCATGCGACATATGGACAATATTTATAATTTGCAACAGATACGATAAAACATGTCTGTATCGGAATAGGGTTGAATACATTTAAGTTGGTCGTTATATTTTTTTCTGTAAAACATAACAATTTGATGTACGGTACTCGGATCAGTTTATTAATATAGTTTATTAACCTTTCCGCGTTTATATTAATGTGAATGAGACATTAAAATATTGACATTTAAAGGCTGTAAATATTTAACGCGTGTCTATTAACTTAACGGAGTAGTTAAATCTACAATGATAGTAGAAATTCAACCATTTACAATTTTATTTGTTTCAGCGTCCCGACCTCCACAACTGGAAATCGGATTGATCTCGATTAATACACTTGGACTTTCGTGTAAGGCTCCTGACAATAAAACCGAGCTGAGAAGGATTTATCGCGTTCAAAATGGAAATTTAAAATTAATAGTGTCTGTAATAGATACTGGCACAATATGTCAAGTAACACCTATGCTTCCTACGGAATCAGTGCAGTGTGATTGTCACGAAACGTTAGCGTGCAATGTCACAGGCGTACATAACGAAGGTGACCATTGGAAGTGCGCCACATTTCCAAATAAAATCCCCGTGTATAGCAATATCGCAACAATACTCGCCTTCACCAAAAGTAAGTATTTTATTTCTTTCGTGTTGTTCGCGAGCTTATAATTGAATACAAAATAAGTTATTAACACTTATGTGCCATGATTAAAGGTTTAAATTCATACATAGTCAGTATGTGCTATATGTTTTCCCAAATTGTGTTATTATTATCATAGTAGTAGAAGTAGTAGTAGAAGAAGTAGAAGTAGTAGTAGGAGTAGCAGTAGTAGCAGTAGCAGCAGTAGTAGCAGTAGTAGTAGTAGTAGTAGTAGTAGTAGTAGTAGTAGTAGTAGTAGTAGTAGTAGTNAGAGGTACATAATTAGTCTAGATAGAGGAACATAATTAGTCTAGAAAGAGGTACATAATTAGTCTAGGTAGAGGTACATAACACGTCTAGATAGAGGTACCAAATTAGTCTAGATAGAGGTATATAATTAGTCTAGATAGAAAAACATGATAATAAGTCTAGATAGAGGTACATAATTAGTCTAGATAGAGGTACATAATTAGTGTAGATAGAAGTATATAAATTATAATTGAAGAAACAGAAAAAAGATTTAGAGCTCAATATCATTTATAAGCAGCATATTGAACATTACTAAATTGTTCTCCTTTAAGCTGTGATAACTGATGCAGTCCATGAAATTTACCCATCGTTAATTGGCGATTAGTTTATTGTTTTTACTGATCTTAAAACTCAACTTTGTCATGCTTTGAAAATATACTGATATCTTAATACCTCCAGTATTTGAAAAAAATGATTGTACATACATGATTAATAGTATTCAAGCAAACTACTACATGCTGATTTACCGCATATATTCCAGTTGTTGCATACCTGAAAAAATATGATCACACCATATTGAACTCATTATCATCGGAGGACATATATTGTACTTCATTTAACAGGATTTAGTGTCGTCATAATGAATAGCAATTTATGATTAAGTGTCTTCTGTTCATAATGAATCCAAAAGAACAAACAAGCCAAATAATGACATAATTTAACATTCACAAGAGTTTTATTCCTCAAAGTGACCTTTTGGTAAAGACCATTAAGAAACAAATAAAAAAAAAAACTTTGTAAAAGTAAAATTATGTCTTTATATTTCAGAAAGCTCCAACCATGCATCGATGCCAATGTCTACCAAGAGACAGTTGGCTGGTGATCAAATGTATCCTCCGAAGAAAAGGGCGCTGTTCGAGCACAAACTATTACACGGAATCGAGAACTTTGCTCTTAACCAACAAAAGTCGATGCCTGATTCAGGGTCAAAACAAGAAATTGATACAAGATTTGTTTATGACGGTATGAAAGGAACTGAAGAAAACAAAGAAAACGTGTATTTCAAAACAATGCATAATTTTCAGAACAGTGTTGTGTTTCCTCGCCCAAGGAGTGATTCTCTGCAGTCCGGGCATTCTGAGATAAGCGAGTCTGGTGAGTCGAATTTGACGAGGTCACGGGAGGCGTCACCTGTGGAAACAACTGCAACCATCTTCGATCACCATACTCCTGAAAGAACTCCCAGTTCGGGATTTGCGTCCTTGAGGCCTCTGGTTTCTAAGCCGCTATTTCCGGAAACGGTTGCTGAGGGTGCTCTAAGTTTGAGGGTTTGTGATTCTGTTGAGCAGAGGAAATCTCTGGGTAGTTTAAGTGAAAAAACTGTTGCGCAAAGTGGTGTGAGATCAGACATGGCTAATTTGGTAAAAGTGGACAGTCGTTTGGTGGGTGTGGAAATGGCCAATGGAACAAATGGATCTAATAGCCAAGTTAAAATACATGGAAATGTTTATGCCAAGCTTGCAGATAAGGTTCAAGCTGGTCTTGAAATGAACAACTCTGAAAATTTTAAATCAGAAGAGGAGACCAGAAATAAGACTTACATGGGACCCATGGTTTCCCTGTTGGAGAAATTTAACTCTGTAGCTCCAAATACAGGCACCAGTCTTTCTTTACAAATGAAAAACTCGACGGACGATATGAAACCTCTTGACATTGTTTTGAAAAGTAAAAATGAAGTAACAATGATTTCAAGTAATGGATCACAGAACAGTTTGTCCTCACCTGTGGGGAGCCTAGATGAAAGTGCAGGGTTGTTAAAGTGTAGCGAGTGTCCGCAATTGTTCTCGTCGCTTGATGCGCTAAAAAATCACCTGTTGGTACACGAGGAGAAGTCCCTGTCCTGCTGGGTGTGTAACATAGAGTTCTGCAGCTCGGAGAAGCTTGTTAGTCACATGAAACTCTTCCACAAGGGAGTGAACCCATACCGCTGCCAGCATTGCTCAAGGGAGTTCAGCCAGTACAACAACCTGAGGAGGCATTTACGGGTACACCGGGAAAAACTATACCGGTGTAAAGTATGCGATCGCGAATTTAACGAGGAGTTTTATTTGAATATGCATATGAGCACGCATACAGGAAAGCGCGTCTACAGCTGTGGTGTTTGTAACGCTGGGTTCCCGTCTAGTCATGAGCTTAAAATTCACGTCAAGTCCCATTCCCCTTCACAGCTCCATTCCTGCGATGTCTGCGGAAAGTCATTCAGTAAGGCGTGTGTCTTGCGGCAGCATAAGAAAGGGCATACGGGCGACCGCCCTCACAAATGTGATCATTGTCAGAAGACTTTTATTCATCGTCATCATTTAACGATGCATCTGAGATCACACACTAACAGTAAGCAGTACACATGCACTGTGTGTCATAAAGAGTTTTCACAGAGCAGCCATCTTTACAAGCATCTACGTTCGCATGAAGAGACTAAGGAGATTGGGAATGAGCCTGAGAAAGCCTTGACTGTGCCTACCTTCTCACAGGCTTCACTGTTTGTTGGAGATTTAGAAGCGAATAAAAGAGGGAGATCTCTGAGCATGCCAATGATGGGCGGGGAATCGGTTCAGCAAAATAGGAGTACTGAGGTTTTGGAAAATGTGAACGTGAATATGACTATGCCAAAAGTTGCGTTGAATGATGGAGAATGGTTGGTGAAGAGACCCAAAGAAAGAATGAGAGCAAAGTCAACATATTCAGGACAAGCAAAAAATGAAGGTTCAACCAGTGTTATGGAAGCATTACCTTGCAAGAGCAAAACTGGGAATGAAACAAAAGAAATGGAAATATCCACGACCAAACCAAAACATAGTGAAAACATTCACCAATTGCAATCAGAGGCACTCACTACATCTCAAAAGCTTCCCACCATTGGACATGCCTTTGAGTTTCCTCCCTTGTCAAAAACTCCAACCCAAACCAGTTTTGGCCATGTCTCCTACAGTATTCCAAACAGCAATTCAACTTATCATGTAACGCCTGCAGTTCCACCATCATTCCCATATCCGATGTTCAGCAATTCGCCTGCAATGTTGGGATCCCAGAAATACCTGGACTACAACCAGATGAGTCAGATGTGTCAGGCCTACAACAGTCAAGTGCAGGCGTACTACAACCACATGTTCATGCTCAACTACATGGCCCAGAACAGTGGAAATAGTGGAATGTATCCCCTGTATCCAGCTCAAGGTCAAAGCAAGGGTAATGACTTCAGGTCAAGATCATTGAGTGCAAGCCAGGCAGAAGTTCGGGGTTTGGGATCTGCGAATATGGAACTGAATGATTTCAAAAGAAGAGAAGTAACAAAACTCACTGGAAGAGATTCAAATGAGAAGAAAATCCATCCTTCCGAAGTTACATCCATGAACAGTTCTAATTATAGCATGTCCAAAGCTCGGCAACCTAAGCAGGTTTTGTGTTCTGCTGACAATAGTTACGTAACATCTGAATCAAAGTGTGTTGAAAGTGATTCTCATCCTCAAAACAAACAGTTGGTTGTACCTGCTATTCAGAAAAATGAAGACAGTTCCACTCGAACGGAAGTGGCCCAACAGCTGTTGAAAATGTCTACCTGTCCAGTAAATGGACCTAGTCACAATTTTGACCGAATGGTGAAACATGTGAAAGATTGTTCTGCTTTAAATGAGGCATATAGTTTTGAACAAGCTAATAGAATGGATGAATCAGACAAGAAAATGCAAGGTATAACTCTTAGACCTCCTGAAAATTGTCAGAAAGATAAAGTCGTGATTCAAAAACATCCAAGTGGTAATTATGTTGTTGAAGAGAAAAGAGATGAGGGTGAGGTCGATAGCAGCGTATCCCGGGTGTACTACTATGATGCAAGTCTGGGGAACGGGGCTTTGGAGATTGACATTGATGTGGATACACGTGAACAGATTGATGACAAACATGAAGAAACTACTGAAAGTGTGCCAGAGGTTGTTCAAAATGAGATTGCAAAGAAAGGTAGTGAGGTGGAAGATAAAGGCTGTGGACAAAGTCAAGAAATCCAGAGTGGAACTAAAGGAAAGTCTGGAGCAACTGTGACAGGTCTGCTAAAAGATACAAATTGTAACAAAGATATTGAACCCTCGAAAGACAGTCATTGGAAAATGTGTGCTGATCAAAGTTGTGATGAAAATACCAGGTTTATGACATCGATAGTGAACCCAGTATCCACTGAAATTGTGCTGGATTTGTCCTTTCACAGGAACCAGGCTGAAAGAAGAACTCTTAGTCCTAGAAAAGATTTTCAGAACTGGCAGACTGACAAGGTGGGGAAATATGGAAAAAGTCCAAGAAAGAGGATAATGATGGATGAAAGGATGAAGGAAAACCATGTGTTAAGCAAAAAAGTAATTGAAAGAAATCCAAAAGAACTGGGAATTTTGAGTCCTAGCAAAATAATGAATAGCAGAAATTTGCAAGAGAATTATGTTTTAAGTCCAAGCAAGAGAATTATGTTTTAAGTCCAAGCAAGAGAATTATGTTTTAAGTCCAAGCAAGACCATGGCAATTGAACACATTAACAGTAATTGTGTTTTCAGTCCCACCAAAATGAATAGGAAAAATGTGTGTGTGTTACACATATTTGTTATGTCTTTTTTTGTCTTTTTTATGTACGCCCAATGAAGGGTAGGAGGGCATCAATGTATTTTTTTTTTAGATCTAAACAGAAAATGGAAACCTAAAAGACTTATAATTCTTGTCTTTTTTTGTTGAATTTTTGTCTATACAATTCTTTTCATGTTTAATATTCTCATTAATACATGTAAGTAGGTTTCAGGAAAAACTATGTTGATGCATTGGCATCTTTAGACAAAGAGCCATTGACTTGTCCAAAAATAAATAACATTTGTTGCTTGACATTTATTTGATATGCTTGTACATTAGCAGTTGTTCTGTTTTGCAAATCAGTTTGTGACATTACATTGACACATTTGTCTGTCTTTGTCAGTTTGTGACATTACATTGACACATTTGTCTGTCTTTCAGAATGTTTTCTGTTTTATTGTTATTGATATATTGTAGGTACTTCAGATTTTCTTCCAATGATTATGTTCACCCTACAAAATTAATATAACCTTGTTTTTAAAAATCCAATGCCTTCTTCTTTTGCAATTGCAGACTTTTGTCTGTTCTCATTTTCATAAGCATATTGAATGGACAGTAATATGGTTGTTGATTTGAATAAATATTGCTTTTGCTATATTTACCAAAACAATTGCCCTCATAAGCATATTATTTTGCCACATAAATGTATTTTGCCATATTAAATTGGATTTTGCCACAATACCATTACATGTTGCCTCATTTACCATAATACATGTTGCCTCATTTAACATAATACATGTTGCCTCATTTACCATAATACATGTTGCCTCATTTACCATAATACATTTTGCCTCATTTACCATAATACATTTTGCCTCATTTACCATAGCATTTTGTCTCATTTACCATTGCATTTTGCTAAATGTATATTGTCTAAGCAATATTTCATATGACGATTGTATTTTGCCACATTGTGTAAGCATTTTGCAACATTTACCATTGCCTTTTGCTAGATTGTCTAAGCAATTTGCCACATTACAATTGCATTTAACCACATTGTGTAAGTATTTTGCCACTTTAAATATACAATTTACACGTGTATCTGTGTATTTTTATGTTTCAGAAAGGTTGAAATTTGCTTTACATGTATAACATTTGATTTTTTTATACCCCTGCAAACAACGTTTGTAAGGGGGTATTTAGGAGTCAATCTTTTGGTCAGTTTATTGGTCTGTCGGAATCAAATGTGTAAAGTGTATGGCGCAAATAACTATTAAATTTCTTCAGTGACTAAATTTCAACTTGACATATGTTATCATCATGAAGTATTGTGATTCGTGTATTTCTGATTTATGTGCACTTGAACTCCGGCATGTCTGATTTGCCTGATAGGGAGAGGCGTGGTTTATAACAAAGTCATGTTGATTACAAAACTCTGCATACCTTGTCATTATTCTAGCATTAGAATCAAAACCACTGGCAGTTGTGCACTTAACTTCGAGTCTTTCATACTACCATTTTATGTACATGTACAACTCATTCATTTATTTCATACATTTCCATTGGGATTTGTGTTTAATTACCATTGGATTTTGATGGTAATCACGTCTTTGTAAATATGTAAAAAATACATTTTTTATTTTTGATGTTATGTTACTTTTGAATAACATAAGTATAAAAATGTACCCCACTTATAATGTGTGTATAATCATATGCTATACATGAAGAATGTTTGCAGATATGTGCACAGTATTGGTTCATTTGCTTAATGGGGGTGACTGGCGTCTTAATACGCTTTGTGGTACTGTTTATTTACCATGCCAAAGAAATATGTCTTCATATTGCCATATCAATGATAATAAGATTAGAATGAGCATTATACAGATTTTTATGCCTCCTTTCGAAGAAAAGGGGGTATATAGTTTTCGCACTGTCCGTCAGGCGGTCAGGCTGTCGGTCTGTCACACTTTTCGTGTCCGCTCTCTAATTCAAATAGTTTTCATTCGATCTTTACCAAACTTGGTCAGAAGTTGTATCCAGACAATATCTAGGTCAAGTTCGAATATGGGTCATGCCGGGTCAAAAACTAGGTCATGGGGTCACTTAGTGCATTTTAAGGATTTAAGGCGCTGTATTTCTCAAAAACATTTACACAGTTATACTTTTATGTAGTGACAAAGTTACAGTTGGGGGCATCCGTGTCCTGTGGACACATTTCTTGTTGCATTAAAGTTGGATAAATAGTAAATACAATTATTCACACTGAAGCATTTGATGGAAACACCTTAACTTTTGCTTTTTAAATTAAACATGAAATGAGCCAATCAAACAGAATGGTTAATAAAACAGATTTTTATCTCAACAGGCATTGACTATTTTCCAATTATTAAGTATCAGATTTAACTGTTAATGCATCTATTATTATATGCCAGTATAAATATTTTAAATTATACAGGGAAATTGACCTTTAAAGGGACCGGGTTCCTTACTTTATTGGAGGTAAACTTTGTTTTGAATGCTTGTTGTGCCATAATATATATACATGTAATATACAATGTATTTAAAAATCCAAACTTTGCATAACAATTCCAGTGTTTACAGTTTGTAACATCATTTTCTATTTTTGTTTTTCACGTAAGCATATTATTTTACAAAATTACGAATGGAAAACTAAATAACATTTTGTGAGTCATGTTAACCTATTATGTAAGGTTAATGCATGTTTCGTTTTTTAAAATGTAAAAGTTTCAAACTCATAAATGTTGCTAAGATTTGATACTGTACCTTCTTGTTGACAGAAAGCAAAGCATTTCACAACGAAAATTAAAAAACGTTGACACTAATTTTTTGACCATAGTTGCTCTGTGAACGCCAGGGCCCGTATTCAAAAAGCCCCTTTGCAAATTCCTTAAATTCATAAAAATTTGTTAGTGTCTGTCTATTTTATGTTTAGTTCTTTTTTATATTTACATGTTATAAACAAGTAAATATTGTTTGAAATTATTCATATGCTATTTTTTTTGTAAACAGAAAACTACAGATTTCTTATATAACTTTTTATCTGTAATTATCTCTTTAGAACAACGAATGTCCCTAAGGCGCTTTTTGAAACCGGCCCTGTTCATAGTTTTTTTGCTCATACCTCAGTGTTCCTCCTTTTCTTGATGGAATGCTGTCTGCCAACTGGTATACATGTATGTGATTGTTAACATGTGTTCTATGGCACGTTGTATATTGAAATAAAACCTAGTCGATGTTGTGATTAGAAATAATTCTGTTGTAAACGAGAAAAATAATAAAAATCAATAGAACAGCAATGTTGTTTGTTTTTCAAATAGTAAACATCATAACTACGTGTATAATTTATGTCTGTAACTCAGACGCTTATTTTCAATAATAACAATATTTTTTTAGCTGTGATTCTACAAAATTTAATTCCGGTAAGCAATGGTACTGAGTTATGATGGGTAGGAACTGAATCACGATGTCGTCGGTCGGTCTAGTTACACAACGCTTATCAGAACAAACATCGTTGTAAAGTTAACATATAAACGACGTTAATTTTAGGTTTGTCAAATGTCTGATAGTATTTATCACCGGAACTCGTTCGCTTTCATACGATATGACTTCATATACTGTCATAACATAATCAGTATTGTGGGTTTCTTGAAAGTGCCTCATTGGCACTATGGAAGTCATATTGATGATGTTAAGAAATGCAAACTATAACAGTTTTTCTAAATCAATGTGTTTATATTTAGAATTGTGTATTGGTCATAAAAGAAATCTTTGTAATTCTTATGCAAAGGAATACCCACAAGAGTGTTGGTATGACGTTGATAACAAATTTGATTTATATTGGCCGGTAAACAATTATAATTATGCCCCCTTTCGAAGAAAAGGGGGTATATTGCTTTGCACATGTCGGTAGGTCGGTCGGTCGGTCTGTCGGTTGGTCCGTCCACCAGGTGGTTTCTGGATGATAACTCAAAAAAGCTTGGGCCTAGGATCATGAAACTTCATAGGAACATTGATCATGACTTGCAGATGACCCCTATTGATTTTGAGGTCACTAGGTCAAAGGTCACAGGTCAAGGTCACAGTTATTGGAAATAGGAAAATGGTTTCCGGATGATTACTCAAGAACGCTTACGCCTGGGATCATGAAATTTCATAGGGACATTGGTCATGACCGGCAGATGACCCCTATTGATTTTCAGGTCACTAGGTCAAAGGTCAAGGTCACAGTGACCTGAAGCAGTAAAATGGTTGACTGGAAATAGGAAAATGGTTTCCGGATGATAACTCAAGAACGCTTACGCCTGGGATCNTGCAAACAAAACAAAATCACAAACGCGACTGAAAAAAAATACGAGCTCAGCATTTTATTTGCGACAACTGAAGTTTGTTATCTTCCGTTTTGACGTTCGGTCCATTTTTACCGCCCGAGGGACGTCGCGGTGTAGTTTACAATAAATTATCGCCGTAATTATTTTGCAACCGTTTTGCTCGTGGCATTTTGATATACAGCTGACTCGGACCAAAGACAAGCAACCAACTTCCCACAACGATTAATAGTGTTGACATTTATGGGAACATTAGCGCCGGCATGGACAAAGGCTCAGCGACTAAAAGGGCTGCAGCGAAGTCTTATCTGGACATAGGAATAATGAAGCTCCATAAATATTACCAGCCCAAAAAACATAAATATCACCCGCTAGTGTTTCACTTAAGGCAGTTTCCAATTTCTTGCTTTTAAACAATTTACTACAGTTCATCAATAAGGTGTGTGCGAACATAAAAATATCGTCACATAAGAGGTCTCGCGTATTGCAAATATTTTACATTAACAAAATCGTGATAGTCCTCCATGACCTGTATAATTATGTCCGCAAAACTGTTACCGTATGTTTGTTTCTATGCTAATTAAACACAGTTTTTGCAATATGCTGATTGTACATAATGTTACTTCAAGCCGTTGATATCAGTTACCACTTACCACTATTATCTGTAAGTTACAATCCTATTTTAATTCGGTCCATGGGCGATTTATTTTAAGAATTAAAACGATACAAAAATTTGATTGAATTGTTTCCTTCTTATATATAAGGATCGGAAATCTAAAGTTCATAGCTGCTATCAATATTTTAGCACTAATAAACATTGCGTGTAACAACTTGAATCAGATTACTCGTTACAGATATAACCTACTGCGAAAAAGTGTGCACCTTTTTCTCGTGTTAATCATTCGGTTTACAAGTGTACACTTCCATGTATCCATAAGATAAACGCTTATTCTTCGCATACTTGTTAAATAGTTTCATACACTTTCATTTTTAATGCACAACCACAAATGGTCACGGTTTTCATCTTCAACAAACAAAAACAACTTTGATTGTATAACATCCATCGATATTAAACTTATATAACTTATAACACAGATATATGTTCCAGTCATAGTATGCCTAGACTGACAAACCAAATAACGGTGTTTAAAATGGTATACACGTTTTAAACTCTCCAGAAAATAACATTGCCAATATCATCTCGTGAATGGTCTGAACGATTTCATTTTACAATAACTAAGGATCTTTTCTCACTCAATTGAACATTATCAAGTTTTATATAATTCAACCAATACTCAACAGGAACGTCAAAGAATAATGATATAACATTCGCCATTCAATCTAAGAGGATAAATATGACATAAAGATAATGCACAACAACAATAAGCTATCCTTTCCGCTATATGCTATTATTAGGTAACCATTAAATGTACTATCGAAAACGCAGATCGAGTGGCCTCGAGCCATTTTGCTGATTATAATAATAGAATTGTCGACATCCCATCAAGTGACACATTTTAGTGAAAACCATGATACCAACAATGAAAGCTGTTTGTATTACATATTGTTAATGTTTCGAGTGGTGAAATAGATACCATAAAACATGAAAGAAATAATAGAATTGAATACAGTATGTATATAACAAAATATAGACCGCAAATGAAATTGGTTGATCTTGAACGGCGTTTAAAGATCCACTATCCCCCAATTCAAAATTGCGGATGAGAAATAAAATAAATAAGTAAGGAAATAAAATTGTTTAATATTTGCACGACAACATATATGTGTTACATGATTACGCGGTCATAAAGTTATAGTCTCAATATAGCACACATAAATCTTTAATATTCATATTAAAACTTTAAAAGGTAAGGCCGCGTTTTTAATGGTGTTTACTCTTCGCATGCAATAACCGTGAGCCAATTAAAAATGCAAAAGCTGTATGAATTAAGAGGTATGTTTGACATTGTATACACAGAACATCTTTCCTTTACTGTTGTGTCTGTCTATTTGAGGTAAATTAGTATTTGGTTATGTTGTTATGTTTTTTAAGACATTGTTTCTCAAAAAAAACAACAACAAAAAACAGAACACAATACAAACTATCAACAATACAATATGTCTGCGTTATAACAAACATTCAAATCTTTCTCTCTTACGAACACATACGTAAACGCCATTTATGGTTGTCATTTAGTACAACTATGTTAATTTGTAGAGTCACATGAAACCCTATAGATGTATAGAATATTGAATATGCAATATCACAATGAAATATGCAACCGGTATGTACACAATATGTAATTGAATAGTGAATAGGTGTATGAAAATCCTTAAATGACTATTGAAAATATAAGACAGTAGCTGGAAAACCAAACATTAACAGAAAGTGGTGAAACTCGTTTTATAGTATGGTTATGATGGGACGCTATTTGTAAGGAATTTGAGAGGAAATTAATAATTGCACCATGCAGATTGTAAAATCGTATTACGTTATATATTTTTTGCAAAGATCCAGTGCAAAATATACAGTTCTTTGGTATGTTATAAAAAAGAAAGTTAAACTATCTCCGTTTGATAAAATTCCAATTCATACCGAAAATAGTGCTGTGAATACACCTAAAACATTTAAATCAAAATGCAAGCGTCCTTACAGTGCACATTTACAACTGTTGTGTTCAAACACGTCAAATTTATGATGTCAAAAGGGTTCATCTTAACACTAACTCACTAATAAACCTTCACTGATCAAGTTCACTGCAATAAAGAACATCTAGGCGATACTTTGGATGTTTAATACCTTTTACGCGCGAAAATAGTCCCATTGATCCTTATTCATTTGTAGTTTGATAGGCGATGAAGTAAAAACTAATTTGCACTTATGGTCGATGATAATAGCGTTATATTCGCCTTAGGTAATCCGTTCCTATTTATTGCGTAACTAAGCGCAACGCATTAAAGTAACACTCGAGTTCGATTGTGGCATATACCAACTTGACATTACAACGACAGTCAGATAAGCGAGTTGTTATTATAAAGGGGCTTTTAAAGTTTATAGTTTGTAAATGTCTTACAATTATGTCAGATTTGGCCCTTGATTTGATCTCTTTCATTGGGTTGAGTACAATAGTGCTTGCACACTGCTTGGTTTTATTTTAATAGAAATATGCCGATGACAACGACGACGACAGCGATGATTAAGAGTGAATTTTATTATGATGGTGGTGGTGGTAATGATGGTCATGATGCGGATGAAGATGGTGATCATATAATTATTTATTCAATAAATATCCTCTAGACATAAACAATCGTTGCATAAACTGTTACCATCTATTTGCCACATAATCCTGGTCCCGTATATGCGCTGAAAAAGCGCATAAACGCGTGCTCACGGTAGATAACCATCATCCAAACTATAAAATAAGCAGTACAACAATAATTTAACCGACGATTTTTATGATAATAGAAGGCTGAACTAAAAAGGCGATGCTAACCCATGTACACAATCCCATGAACAACATTACTTAAAACGTACAGTATTTCAGGATCAAAACTGATTTTAATCGACATCCGATGCACCTTGAAAACGGATTGCATTCTTATTTAAATTGCATATACAATGATAAGTGGTTTTAAACGAGAGTTCGTTTTGGAAACATCCTTTCATGGGATCGAAATGAGTATCAAAGCATGTGTGAAAATATTTTCTTTAAGATTTAATGATGGCCATTCGACCGTTTCAATCGCCTTATGTGTTATACATGTATACACCTCTGATTGCATACACAACATGGATGTTACTAAAGCCATAACGCTCGAAAAAGTCACGTAAAAAGGATTTATTATGCTGATGAGTAGAGGAAGATTTATCATCAATATTTATTTTTAAATGAGACATCTATTTATGGCCTTGTAAACGATTGACAATGAATATTGGTCGGAAATACTGTGCTAATATTGATCTGGTTATTACTATAGTTTCTTATTCACCGTATCTGAACGTGTAACTAAATATATAATTTAAATGTGCATTACAAATGGGCTTATTTAAAATAAGAAGGTAAATGGTTAAAATCGCTTTAATACAGGCTACAACAAAAACAAATGATGAATACTCGTACTGTTGTATTTACCTATTTAACACTAATTACACTTAGCAACATGAAGCCGATATAGTACTTAGAACATGTCAGTAATAAAACAGTTTCCCCAAAGGCTTTATGGACCGTTTATCAACAACAATGGAACAGTCATTTACTCGACACTTGCAGTGCCAAGAGGGGCACCTGCTTGCAGGCTTCAACATTATCTGAAACACTTAGCAGGCTCCAGAAAGGGCGATGCAAACAGATTCCGCCTCGCGTACTTCGCGTTAAGTGAAAGTGAAACCGGGATGTAGGGAAATGGATATCATTCTGTTGTTTACAAATAATTAGTGTCTATCTTATTATATTTTGCTTACATTTAAAATTGGTATTAGCATGCCGTGAAAGACAAACTCGGGCCATTATCATTAATTTATAGCGATTATTTTTTTAGTCAATATTTATTTAAGAAGACTAGTAATTATATAATAAGGGTGTAGACCTTAAATGTGTAAGTTTTAGTCTTGACGTCACTGAAATAAAGAAACAAAAATAACTATAAAATAAGTATAGAATTGTATAGGTTACCAAACCGTTTGGAGAGTTGTTCATATTACTAACACATTGCAAATAGACGTTTCTCTTGAATACCGCTTTGATTTTCTTTTGCCACGTTTACATAAATAGAAATAACAATTACAACCAAACCATCAGTAGCATGTATTTTAAATTAGAGTGATGTCATATTAAAGGAATGGTTTCAGCAAAACATCTTTGATCAATAAACAGATTGAAACATAAATTGTAGATTTAATGTGTTTACCGACGTTAAGAATCAGTTGTAAGGCAACATAACTAATATATGGGCAACAGTAAATATTGGAAACTTCGGAACTGATAAAGTTGTAACTGTGCGGTGGCGTAGTGGATATGGTGTTCGACTAGCGATCGGGAGGTTGTGGGTTCGAACCCCACTGGGAGCGTTCCTTTGATCTCCCGAAAAGACACCAAGTACTGGTTATAGTCCCAGAAAACGGACTCGAGAGCGTTTATATAAGCCTACGGCTTTCGATGCAATCGAGTATAAACAAATAGGTTTGAACTAAACTAACTGTGCCAATACAACATTCATATAAAGGATCGCGTTGTAGGTGTATTAAGAACGGATCGATAATACGACATTTTAATCGCAATGTATTTAAATGTCTAAATCAATATTCGATATTGATATTGATATTGATAGCTCGATATTCACGCTTAATTACTATAGTGTATTTATGACGATGCATTTATGATTTAATGATAAGAATACCTCTTGTCACATTAATACAGGGGCAAGACATTGCATATAGGAAAATGGTATTTTGCACACAATGCAAAATACATTTAATGAGCGTATTTCTGTTATATCAATTACAACTGCCATTAATTGGAGATTGGCAATTGCATAAACAAAGTAATTTTCTACATTCTACGCTTATGAAAGACTGGCTAAAATTGTAAGAACCACATAAAAGAAAGTTTAAAAATCGAATCCACATGTTAAGCATTACTTAAATGAGAGGACGTATTTGTGAGTCGCCATTAAATTTGTTCTGGGTTATAAATAAAAGGACTGTGACAAATCAATCGTTCGCGTGTTCACCAGGTTTGCTAACACTCTTTGAAGTTTAATAGTATTAGAAGAGTTCTCCGATAATGTCAAAATCTAGTGTAGCACAATTTATTCTACTTTAAATGTCTGCAGACACTTGAGGCAATTCAAGCTTTTCATTAGTAAATAAATTATAAATATGTTCCTTTTATATAAGTATTACTATTTTTAAGTATTTTACTATAACTGGTCAGTGAATATGCTCATTTGATCGTTTTTGACACATCAATTTCGCAAAACAACAAGATATAATAAAATATTGAGGCTTCAGCAAGTTGATAGTTATATTCTGTGATACCTTTCTTTAGGATTAATATTTCAAATAAACATATATTCCCCTTCCTTTATAACCGTATCCGACTTTAACAAGATTTATATTAATTGTTAGTATACATTTTCCCTGCAGTCCTCATCTAAAACAAGTTAACTTTTCAAGTTTTATAGCAAATGAAAAATAGTGCGACCACGATCATTATTTGTATCACCATTCCTTACCTTATTGCTAAAATCATCATCGCTAGTTGCCATAAAAAACAGCTTGAAAACGTTATCATCAAAATTGAGCTCAATATCATCAACATTTTCAACAGCCGTAATGTTCAAGATGATTCCAACACTATGATGGTGCTTGCTCTAGATGTGTATTATAATGGACATCTTACTTTGGAAACTTCTGCGTGAAGATACACTGACGGAACACAATTTAAGATTACAAACGTAAAATAACATCAATCTTCATAAAATAATCTAGATTAGTTGCGGAGCGTTATTTCAGATCTTTAGCTGTGTAATTAACGTCTGTTTTCAAGCATGTGCGTTTGTGTCTCTTAAATACAAATATCAAGTTATTATATTAATGTGCATTCTGAGTGCAAAGATCATACATTCAGTACAAAGACATAACTGCATTATACCTTACATGACGTAAACATCAGTTTAAGCAATTTAAATTAGACGTTTCAAATATAAGAACGTTTTTTTCTTAAACACCATTAAAACACCGCAGTTTAACAGAAATGATTATGAATACGATTTAGTATATCTAAACAATGGTCTTTGTTAATTATAAATCATAAATAGTGTAACAGCAAGTTATTTTTATTTTTAAGTTTAATATCAAATCTTACTATGCTTTGTTCCATGAACTAAGAACAGCGACTACAATGCTGGATAACATACCCGCCGACACTCGCAACTAATGCAGCTTATACATAAAATTATTATAAATAAACTAAATATTCAAAATCGAATTAAATGTACCTTTTATAATAAAGAGTCCTTAGTAAAGACTTGATGACTCATTAACTGATATATCTATTCCAAGGCGAAATGGTATGGTTACTAAAACAGTATTTCTTAAACACGTTCGAAATTCATCCGTTAAAATTTCTAAAATTTAACACGACACTAATGCCTCTACCCGTTGTAAAGTACACACATCTTTATACATTTACAGACAAATAAAATGTCCACTATAGACGTGTTTAAATATAATACCTTAGAAAATACAGTGTCCACTAAGGATAACTATTTTTATGGGACACCATAGTGGGAAGTATCTTCTTATAGATACGGCTTGACCACACTAGATAGTGAAATTTGCCTCGCTTTAATAGAATGAATATCATAAGTCTCACGTGTCAAATTGTGTCGTTATTGAGCTCCGAAAGAGATCAGATTTCATGAATGGTGAACGATAGGACGATAATATCACTGAAATGGAGATCGTATGGTTGTTTTTATTTGGTTTGACTCCGCTTAATTGAATACTTTTAATGAGGGATATAACGTTAACATGCATTTAACCCCCTTTTGGCAATACGTTATCTCCGGATTTTCATTGGCTATCTCTTAGGTCACTAAACCTGTTATATATTTGAATAAACATTTAGTAAAGGGGATTCTAAATAATATTGCTTTAGATTGTTATGCCGCATCGGCAATTGTATCAAGTTATAATTATAACACTTTTAATTGAGAATTATATTATTTTCATGTTAAAATTATTGTTCTTTTTCTTATATTATGTTTTCCTATGCATGTGTTTAACTGGATAAATTGATCTTCAGGTACATATTTAAAAGGACAGTTTTTTACGAAATCATGACATTTTTCAAAGTAGGATAGTAATGTAGAATAAAAAGTATAATACTATGTAAAAAGAATACCACGTTTGGAAAAAGTAGTGTTTTTACTTAAGGGTGAACATAAAGTTCTTTTATCCTCTAATAATAATCAATACTCAGCTACCCGCCCAGTGTCGGTTAACCAACACTCTCTTCAAGCATCAAGAGCTGTTTACTTGCCAATCTCAAGCCCATACCCACTCATCAAAGCGTCAGATACTCCATAATCAGTCCCAAATCGAATACATTAAACGTGGCCTTTACGGATGTTAAATAACATATAAAAGATCCAGTTAACTAAGACATCCATTTTCCCATAATGCAGTCTGATAGACACATTCGAATAGACTTTAGACCAAAGCTGTATTGCGTGAAATTCAACTTGTAAATTTGAAATATTATTGTCTCCTTTTTCTTGCTAATTGAATCCTAAATAACCATGCTCGACATGTTTTAATGGTGTGTTATGCATACAGGCTCCTTAAAGGATATACTGTTATACTATCAGTGTCGACCCGTGTAGATGGTACACAATACTTACAAATTACAATTAACAGAAACCTGATTGTTTTGCTTTTACCTAGAACAATGAGACTGTGACTGTACACGAACAAGCACATGTAAACCAGTGAAAACAATACTTTATATTATTGAGAAGATTGTAAAAGTAAAAATGTTATTTGCTACCATTCATCACTTTAATAAGAATATGTAATAAAAAAATCCTGATCTATATTTGTTTATTTTTAAAATAAATTTTGTTGATTTAAAAACAGAAATGTCGGTGGGATTATTTGAAACACATAATTTTGTATTTAACGCCCTTATGTTACCTAATTCTTACCTGTATGAAAATACTGGTCCACGCTGTTTGTCGCTACAACATAGAAAGTATTCCAGCTGCGTACACTTTTATATCCAGAATTCAGTGGCAGATATTGTCAAGCGACATTAGGAAAAAACTGTTGACATGAAGACAAACAAAGTATAGGAGCATTTGAAACGTAACATAAAACATTTAAGCACGAACTTCAGACAGTAGGCATCTTATTTCTGAGCTCCAGAATATTCAATGAAGGCACTGTACAGACACAAAACATTCACACGCTTGTTTACTGGCTTTCCAAACAACAGGTTGTTTCAAACGTCGTTCAGTTACCCAGTTTACGTCCTATACAAAAGCCAAAAATGGCATCCGCTGAGGTTTTGTAAATAATAAACCATATCGTTGTTATACCCATAATCTAAATGGGTTGTATCCACTGATCTGTTTCCACGTGACTTTAACTGAAAAACAAAACAAAAGATCACAAAAGCCGATGAAAACAATACGAGGTAAGCGCTTTATTTTCGGTAACTGAAATGTATTTTCTTCCGTTTTGACGTAGGTCCATTTTTACCACCCGGGGGACGTCGCGGTATAGTTTACACTAAATTATCGCCGTAATTAAAATCCACTACCCTACAATTTCATATTGCGATTGAGAAATAACATGAATAAGTAATGAAATAAAATGGTTAAATATTTGCATGACTACATCTTTTTGTTACATGATAACGTGTTAATGAAGTTAAAGTCTCAATAAAGCATACAAACAACTTTAATAACTACACTCATTTTAAGAATTCAAAACTTAACGGCCGCGTTTTTAAAGTTTGTTATCTCTTCGCATACAATTACCCTGAGCTAATTAAAAATACACCAGCTTTATGCATTTAGAGGTATGATTGCCATTTTATACACAGCACATCTATCCTGAACTATCCCTGTTTTTTTCTAGTTATTTATTAGTACATGATATACTTAGTTTTTGGTAATTGGTTATTTGTTAAGGCACTGTCAATCAAAACTAAACAAAACAAAACAACAACAAGTCAATAGAAACTATCAAAATATGTCGGCGACATAACACACATCAAGATCTTAATCTCTCTCGAACACATACGTAAACCCTATTTATGGTTAACATTTAGTACAACAATGTAAATCTGTCGAGTTATATAAAACTCCTTTAGATCTAAAGAATATGCATTAGCATAATAAAACATGTACACAATATATACTTAAACAGTGAACAGGAGTATACAAATTCTTAAATTACTATGAACAATATACGAAAATAGATGGAAAACCAAACATTCATAGAAGATGGTTAAACTAGTTATATTGTATGGTTATGCTTGGAAGCAAAATGCAAGGAATTAAAGAGGAAATGTATAATTGATCCAAGCAGATTGTGAAATCGTATAAACGTTATATATAGTTTGCAAAGATCCAGCGCAAAATATACAGTACTTTGGTATGTTATAAAAAGCAAGATAAATTACCTCAGTTTGATATAATTCCAAGTCATACCGCAAATTGAACAACTCTGAGAATACACTTGAAAGATTTAAATCAAAACTCAAGCTTCCATACAGTGGACTTTTAAAACCGTTTTAGTAAAACCCGTAAAATGTATCCAGCTGAAAGTGTTCATCTTAACACTAACTCACTAATACAACTTCACTGATCTAGTTCACTGCACTAAAAAACATCTATGCGATACTTTGGATGTTAATTACTTTTTTAACGTGAACATATTTACATTGCGTATTCTTTTGCAGTTTGAAAGGCGATGAATTAAAAACTAATTGCACCTATGGACGATATAAGAGCGCAATTTTCGCCTTTAATACTCCCTCAACATTTCGGGAGAAGAAACTAAGCGCACAGCATAAAGTAACACTCGAGTTCGATGGTGGCATATACCAACATGACATTATAACGACAGTCAGATAACCGAGTTACTTTAAAGGAGCTTTTGCAATAATGTTTATGGTGTTACATTCTGTCATATTTGGTCCTTGATTCGATCATTGCCATTGACTTAAGAAATAATTGTGCTTGTAAACAGCTTGGTTTCATTATAACAGAACGATGCTGTTGACGACGACGACACTGTTGAAGATGATGAAGATGAAGATGATGATGATGATGATAATAATGATGAAGATGATGATGATGATGATGAGGAGGAGGAGGAGGAGGTGGAGGAGGAGGAGGAGGAGGGTGATGATGATGATGATGATTGTGATGATGATGACGATGATGATGATGATGATGATGATGATGATGATGATGATGATGATGATGATGACGATGACGATGATGTTGACGATGACGATGATGATGACGATGATGGTGATGATGATGATGGTGATGATGATGATGGTGGTGATAATGATGATGGTGATTATGATGGTGATTATGATGATTATGAAGATGCTGCTGCTGCTGCTTCTGCTGCTGCTGCTAAGTACACAACCTTGGTAAAACAATATAAATTAAAATTTATAATTGTATGGTAAATGAAGCCTGAACTGAAAAGGGCGCTGTGGTGCCATGTTCCCAATCTGAGTTGAATACACAACATGTCATTTAAAGTGTAGTATTTCAGGATCAAAACTGATTGTTATCGTTTTCCCATGCACCTTGAAAATGGATTGCATTCTTATTCCAATTTGTTTAACAGTGATCATTGGTTTGATATAAAAGTTTGTTTACAAAACAGCCTTGCAAAGGGATCTAAATGGTAAGCTTAGGGAACAAGTTTTTTTTTTTAATGTAACACTGGCTTTTCGATCGTTTCAAGTGTCTCGTTTTTGTATGTAAATCATGTACATCGCTTATTCATACATAACATGGATGTATCTTAAGCCACTCCTGTTAAACAGTTCACGGAAGACGGATTAGTTAAGCAGATGAATATTTATCATAAATATTTATTTTAAATGAAACATCTATGACCTTGCTATACACTGACAAGTTTTAATGAATATTGGTCGAGAAAACTGCGTTGATATTGATCTTGTACATAATAAGCTTCGTATGCACCTTATCTAAACGTGCAAATAAATATATAGTGTAAATGTGCATTACAAATGGGGTCATTCAACATGAAAATAAGTAAATGGTAAGATCGCTTTAATACAGGTTACAACTTAAACAAACTATTAATACTCGTACTGGTGCATTTAACTATATAACACTAATTACATGAATCAACAAGCAGCCAATAAAGTACTCAGAACGTATCAGTAATACAACATTTTTTCCCAAAGCTTAATGGACCATTTATAAACAACAATATAAAAGCCATCTAATTGTCACTTGCCGTGCCAAGAGTTGCAGCTGCCAGCCGACTGCAACATAATCTGCAACACTAAGCAGGCTCATGAAAGGTTGATGTAAACATATTCCACCACGCGAACTGCGCGTACATTTCCGAAAATAAAGCGACTTCAACTGCAAAAAAAAACATTGACATTTTCTTGTCGTAGTCAAACGTTTATTTCTAAAATTAAACCATAATGCAATGCATAATTCAAAATAATCAAACACAGACAATTGTTTGAGATAAGGTCACTACTGAATACATTGCTAATGTAGAAGAGATTGATTACTCTATAAACAACGTTTTAACTTACACGTGGAGCATTGAACGAAATGGAATGAACGAAATGATTTACCCCCACTGAAATATTCAACAAAACCCTTTAACGTGAGGATACAACTGTAATTAAATGTAACAAATTAAAGAAACGTCTAAGTCGCGTGTTAAGCGTGGCCTTAATAGTCGCAGGTATTTGTGAGTCGTTGCGTACACACCGGTCTTACTGACAATAACGTAGTTACGTCACCATCTATGTATAGAATGTTTGTGAGTCGCCTATAACAACAATACGTTCGGGGCAATAAATCTACTCATTGTGACAAATTAATAGGCGGCGTTTCAACCAGGTGTGCTAACAGTAAATGACTATATGGAAGTCGAGAAGTGGTCTCCGATAGCGGAACAATGGAGTGAAGTACATTTAACATGTCTTGAAGTGCATGCATAAGACGCTGTGAGTACTTTTATATCCTTGTCTGTAAATTAAAGACTAGCTGGTCCCAGTGTTACAATTATAAGTATTACAATTTTCGGTGACTGATCAGTTAAGATGTGCATTTCATATAAATGGACGTATAAACTACTGTGGACAATGTGGTTGTTTAATTCAAATAATAAAGTTTCAACAAGTTAAGGGCTATATTCTATGATCACTTTTAAAAACTCATTATTAAATCAAAGATTAAAAAATGCATATGAACTCGTTTCTGTATAAACGTATCAAAACTTACCGATGCAATACTAGTATCTGTTCCAAAACGTTTTTAATCTAACGCTTATTCTCAATTTAGTACTGAAATTGTACAGGATGGTATCATCACATATTCTTGATTTACTCCTCACGAGCGTACCTTGATCAGCCCTAACAATATACCGCCGCCAATATACGTTGGAAACATTTTCAGAAATATCTGGATGTCTGCAGTACATCAAATACAATGCAATATCAACAGGAGGGCAACATTACCATTATCATCAATATATATGACACGCCTTATGCGAAAATGAGTCTTATGGTATTTGCGATCAGCGTAGCTCCATACCAGCATGCGCAATCGCGAGCTACGTTATTCGAAATCAGATTACGCGATGTTTCGTGGTCTCATGGCCAAGGCAGCTTCAGACCAGACTGCGTGGGTGCAAATGCTAATCTGGAGCTTCGCTGCCAGCATGTTATGTGAGGCCCATTGTCGCATGATATGGCTGATATCATATCACATAAATGTGTATCAATTCGACGGTGACGACCAACAACATTATCATATACACCCATAGCAGCAGCATCATTATCATCGCAATTATTATAATATATCATTATTGTTGTCAGCGTTGCCTAAATTATTAAGGTTGATACATTTCCATCAAGTGCAGCTCAAAACTTCGACATCAGCAAATCTAACATCACAAGCAACACTTATAACAGCAACCTACGCGTTAACAAGAGAAGCAAGTTTCAAAAGGAAAACAACAGCATTATGTTGCTTGCTTTTGAAGTATTTTATGGTGAAAATCTTTCTTTTCGAAGTTCTGATACACTGACGGAATACAAGATAAGATAACACACGTAGCATTGTAGCAATGTCATGTAACGGATACCGGTATCTAATTTGATTACACACACGTTGCGGATCGTTATACCAGCTTTTGCTCCGTGCACTTCTTAAAGTTTAAATAATATAAGGCGTATTTCACTTATGTACAATTACAGGCATTACACCTGAATCCTGCAAACAAAGAAATAGTATTTTAACAGTACGTACCGTGTAGATTATTACACTCACTTTTACACCGAGGTTTATGATGGTGTGATTTGTATTAACAATTAATGAACGTTAGTGTCGCAAAACGTGTTTACAACCATAAAGTTACCATAAAACTATCCACGCGCAGGTGAAGTACACTGAACGACCAGCGAAAATAAAAAGCTCGCTAATGAATAACTCTCTTAAGGTTATAAAGACAAGACCAGCACAAATAAAACTTGAAATCGTATCTAGAATAAAATATTTCCATACAATTATAAATGTGACTGAAGATAGTGATACCGTATGTCGACTACCCTGCCTTATATAATAAAGATGTTTTGAATATTGACTATCAAATAAACTCAGATACGAAGTTATAAACAGTAACTGAATGTTAACTTTCACAAATTCTGAACGCCGGATTTTAAATAAATTATTTACAATACAATCCATTATATAAAAACACGGTGTCTGTACATTCTACATTGGCAATCGAGATGCAACTAGTTTCTATGACGTTATGTTTAATCCAAGCATTTTTCAAAATTTTCAAGTAAGGGAAAATCGTATTGTATGTGTTATTCCAAATACTTTGAACAACGATTACAGTGTTCAACAAACTCACCGCACGCAATCTCAACAACTACTGCTGCTATTTTAATTTAATGCAAATAAAACCAATAAACAAATAAGTGTGTACAAACAATGGTAGAATATTTACCTCATACAATATAGTGTCCTTTGTATAGCGTTGGTGGCACCTTAGCTTACATCTATTTCAATAGGTATAGCCACTAAGATAGTATGTATTAAACATGTTCACACTTCTCCCATTCAACATTCTACAATTTTAGATGAGATGCATCCCAATATCGTTAGTAAAGTCTATACATTTATAAAAAGTTACAGACAAATAACGTGTACACTGAAGACGCGTTTAATTCTAATACCTTAGCAAATACAGTGTCAACGGAAGGTTAATAGTTTTATGGGACACCAAACACACCGTAATGGGAAGTAAATCGTTTCCATAGATATGGCTTGACCACAAACGATAGTGAAATTTGATTTGCTTAATACAATAAATATCATTAGTCTCACGTGTCAAAGTGTGTCTTTATGGTTTTCAGAAACAGATGCGATTTCATGAATGGTGAACGCTAGAATGATAATAACTTTTTATGGACACCGCATGGTAGTTGTTTTTTGTACGCTTCATCGAATACTGTTATTGTGGGAAATAAAGTTATCTTACATAATGCGCTTTTTCGGCAATACGTTACAACTTGATTTTCCGTTTGCAATTAATACGATGACATAACACGTTAGATATTTTGATAAACATATATGTGAGTTTCTAAATAAAATTTCTTTATATATTTCTGCAGCATTGCCAATTAAATCTAGCTATATAAATAGCAATTTCAATTGAGACTCCTATTTATATCATTTTAAATATCATTTGCATATTATTTATGTTGTTTTTTACACTGGATATATTTACCTGACGCTAAATAATATTATTAAACCCAACACATAGTGAAATGTTACGAAATCTTGATAGATTTTGTATGAGATAATAATAAAAAGGAGGGCGTGATAAAAAGGAAAACGAGACCAAGGTCAGTAACAAGTTATGTTTTAATGTTAAGGGAAGTTCGTTCTTCCAACTACATTCAATTATTGATATTCAGTGCTCAGCCACCCGCAAAATGTCGGTTGAATTACAATCTCTACACGCATCTACAGCTGTGTTATAACCAAAATGACACCCATGCCATTTATGAAAGCTTCCGCATCTAATAAGTCTCGAACCGAATACATTAAACGTGGCCTATATGGGTGTATTAGTCCATGTAAAAGATCCAATTACCTTTGACACCCATTTTACCATAATGCAGTCTGATAGAAAATAGTCACATGTTGATCGACTAGACACCTTGAACTTTATATCTACAGCTTGATCTTTACCTTTACAATGTAAAATTCAACGTTTGAAATCAAAATTTATTATCGTCTTTATTTCATAATTACATCATAGATTACCATGCCATATATTATGTTTTACTAGTGCCTTATACATACAGGCTACCAGTATAGTAAATGATTAGTAAAAATGTTCTAATATAATTGTCGACATCTGTATATTGTTACACAATTCTAAACATTGAACTTGGACAGAAACCTGACGAACACATTTAAATATTTGAATTCAATACTATATAATATTCATAGATTGCCAAAGTCATTCCAAAGTTCGTGAACAATTATACAAAACGAAATCGCCGTTTAATAAATATATATTTAAATGATCGAAAAATCTGTAAGTAAATAAAGTTGCACGGCGTTTTAAAGTGGCATGAAAACGCTTAAGCGCTTTAATGCATAAACAAGTTAAAGTTTTCAAGTACAAATAAGAACTTATTTTATTTACAAACATCTTGACATTTGTAAACAACTGATGTAACGCGGAAACTGCAGCAACCTATATTAAAATTCTGAACAGTTACATGAAAAAAATCAAGAAAAGTATTTCGATTTCGCACACTTTAAACTCCTGAATACACTGGCATATATTAATTTATTATTCGTTTTATTCAACGCACAATCCTGTCTCGGAGAATTAACAACTGTATTATCTAATTGAATTACAGTTATGTCAAGCGAAATAAAGGAGAAATCTTTTAAACGTCCACATCAAAAATTAAAACATGAATTTCAGGCCGCAGAATCTTATCTCTTGGCTGCTGATTCGTAAATACAAAAACATTGTTAAGGATACAGAATCATTCTAAAAGCAAAACAAAAACGTACGTCCAAAAACCTTGAATACAATTGGCACACATTGGTCTGCTCTCAGATATTTTCCAGACAAAATGTTGTATAATTAACCGTTCCACGTGGAAGCCAACATCAACATCAATGAACATAATAAACCATAAGGCGCACGTCATACTAATAAACCTAATCGTTGGCATATTATGACCTGTTTTCTCGTGACTTTAATTTGAAAACAAAGACCTCGGTAAAGGCATGTTTAACATTGTATGCATAGAACATCTACAATTAAAATCTATCTGGTTATCTACATTTCTTTGGTAATAGTGTTATTACTTCTACGACAATGTTTTAGCAACAGTCTTCATGAGTGCCTTTTAGTGCAACTAAGTAAATTGTCCGAGTTAATATAGAACCTACTGCATATGTGTAGAATTGCATATGCAATATGATGATAAAATATGCAAATGGTTCATGGTTCATGTACATATTATAAACATTTGATTGTGAATAGGTGTATAAAAATAATTCAATGACTAACACAAGTATCGAACAGTAACTGGAATACCAAACATGAATAGCAGATGATGAAACGCTAATATAATATGTTAAGTATGATGAGTAAAATGTATGGAATCAAAGAAGCATTGATGATTGCATTGATCAGATTTTGAAATTGAAAAACGCTTATAGATATTTTTGCAAAAATCCTATTCAAAATATCAATTATATTTGTACGGTATAAAATAGGAACAAAACTTACCGGTACCTCAATTTAATTGTAACTCCAGAATATCCCAAAAATTGCAAAACTATACGAATACACTGAAAGATTTAAATCAAAAGTTCCGTAGAGAAGACATTAACAACTGTCGTGTTGAAACGCACACGTAAAATGTATCCAGCTGAACGTTTTCATCTTTACACTTAATCACTGACCAACCTTCACTGTTAGCACTTCACAGCAATAGAGTATGTCAATGAGATATTAGGGATTTTTAATCCTTTTTACACGCAAAGATAGTCACATTGTTCCGCATTCATTTGAAGTTTGATATGCGATGAGGTAAAAACTAAATGACACTGATGGTCGATGACATGAGCGCAATTAACGCCAAATAATCCGTCCCTTTTTCATGAGAAGTAACTAAGCATAACGTAATAAAGTCACCCGCGAGTTCAATGCACGTTAGCTAACCAACTAGACATTATAACCGAGTCGTTACTTTAGAGGGGTTTTATAGTTTATAAATAGCGTTAATTTCTCTCAGTGTTTGGTCCTTGATTTGTGTGTTGCCTCGAGTTGAGCAAAAAAGAAATTCCATGCACTTTGGTTTAAAGTATATAACGATGATTTTAAAGCTGCTGCTGCTGATGATGATGATGATCATGATGATGATGATGATGATGATCAATACGTATAAATGCACAAAATGATATCTTCGGTGTACCTCTGTAGTTTATGTAACTTGAAATTATTATAATTGAAATCATCAGGAACAATACGAATCATCTTTATAAAAATGTATAAAAAGCACTCTTTTTAATGGACAAAAACTATGCCAAGTTTTCATTCGAGATATTTGAGTTGTTACATGTGTGTCGATAGCTAAAACAGATTTGAATCAACCGCAGAAATGTTTTGAGATATCCGGGAAATTCGATACTAATCGTTTTTAGATTTAGAGCCTGTAACCATATTTAAAAGATAACTCTCGTGCAGGTGTCGCTTGGGAATAGACGCTCATTATGCGCGAACGTTACCTTGACCTTTGTACTTTCGCTCATTGTATTTGTGAAGAGAACTAGAAACTTTCAAATTACTGGTAGCCCTCCAAACAGANAATTCTGTCAAGAAAGTATGTCCCTTTAATATATGGTCAAGAAACTGCAAAATGTCGATTTATGAATTGCATTTTAAATTACGGAATTATATGCAAAAGAAAAATAAGATTATTTTAATACGTTAAAAGCCTTAATCAAAACAAACACTACTGTGAAATGTTCACTACCTCACAATAATTACCGGGTACATGCATCAACATGAAGCCGATATAGCGCTCAGAACGTATCCGTCTTAAAACAGTTTTTCCAAAAGATTATTGGGCCAATTATCAATTACAATGGAAAGGACATTTACTTAATACTTGCCGTGCCAAGAGGGGCACATGCTACCCGCTTTCAACATTATCTGCAACATCAAGCTGGTTCTTGGTAGGTCGATGATAACAGATTCGCATCGCATGGTATAATAACATTTACAATCAATCTGAAATATGGCTGGTTCTGGTTTGTATATACTATTACTTTTACTTGTATACAGCTTCTATATCTTTTTCTATATTATTGAGTATTTGATATTATTTTGATTACAATAGTATTATGTTTCTGATGAAGACATACGCCGACAAATTTACAGTATTTTAATAATTGAAAACTATAAAACTGGCATTCGTGTACGATCAATCAAATTCAAATTAAGTTATGATGAAACAAGAGCTGTCGGAGGAAAGAGCGCTCGGTGTTTCTTGTTCTTGTAAGAGTTTCTGGCACTTTGTTTTATAAATTAAACTGTTTGCATAGTAAGAAGGTTATTTAGCAATAGAGTAATTTAGTTGTTTCCTAATTTGCGAAATACCCACCGGGACATAAAAACTTTTATTTTGAGGGGAAACACTTTCCTATATTTACTAACAGTGAAGTGAACTGTTGAACTTGACCCAATGTGCCCCTATTGTAAACAACAACTTATTCCAAGTACAAAATATAGATGCTTGTAACACACTCAAATTTAGAATAAAACCATTACACTAGACACTGTCATATGTAGAATAATTGTATCAATGAGTTTAAAATGTTATCTGTAAGAAGTATGTGGTTAAATGGTAAACATTGTCCTCCGAGTCAAACTGTTTATAAACACTGATTATTTCCCGGTGTGGTGGTTATCTTCAGGTAAGTTATGTTCCATGCTTTTCATGAAAAGTTGTACTTATAACCATCTTTAGCTTTACTAGTCACGTTGAGGACTGATTGTGATGTTGTTTGAACAGTTTTTGAACATTGAATTGAATCATGTATTCAGCAATTTAAAAATTAAAATAATAATTGTACGTATATTACCACTGATAATATAATTTGCGTAGTAACACATGCGATTGTGTTTTTCTAATTGCATGTGTTTTCTCGATCTAATGTTCGTAATCAATGTTATTTAAGTATATGCGTTTTCGACGACTCCCAAAAAAGAAGCTTTGTATTTGCTACACTAACGGAACTTCTCCATGCTAATATCATGCCTGTGGCATACATTCTCCTGCACGGGAAACTAGAAAAACATTTGAACATTAAAGTGAAATAAATAAGCCCATTTGTTATAAGGAAATGTAAAATATCCTTTGGCAAAAACGCTTTATGTGTTTGTTAAATCGTGCTAAACATATAGGTTTTTTTTTTCCTTGCGGTACCTTGTTTGAGCATACGAGTGTTATTATTTGAAATTATTTAAATACTTTATGAGTATTAATTGATTTCTCTGTAATTTAAAATATATTGGATAATATATTGCAGAAGTCGTAATACTGTTGAGTGCGTATTGTATTGAACGTTGCGCAATCACTCGCTGGAGCTGAAGACGCGTTTACCGCTTCGCTAAGGTCAATCATACTATTTTTAGCTTATAATTGTGAACTTATTGTTCTTAGCAAATTGATTCGAAATTTGATAATGTGTCAACAATGTGTTTTTTGTAGTCAGGAGTATAAATAGTATTTTATTTCCGTGAATTTGAAACAATGGTTTGTTTATTTTTGTTTCCTTTTCCCAATATGATACATAGCAGTATTAAAGCTAGGTATGGTTCTTTAAAGCTGCAAATGCTTTTGTTTTCAATTAGACAGATAAGTTTGATAAAACTGTATAAAAAATAATATAAACGGTAAACAAAGTGAGAATGATACGTTATCAATTTTGACGATTCGTTTATCACGTGTTGTACAACGGCATACATTAAATGCAGATATACATTAGCTACGACTACATATATACATTAGCTACGATTATTAATATTTAGATTCATAGTTGATATGCAGTTATTTTGTTTCAAACACTATAATGTCATCTGTGTTAAATGTTCCAACAAGTAGAGAGCCAGTTCGTCTTAATATACACATAGACAACACACTATTTCCTTCTTTCAGGGAAGCCACACTAGCGATCTTCTCCGTTCCCTTGCTGTTGAGTTGAATAATGTTCTTAGAAGGCTGTCCACAGACCAACACTTGGTCCGACTCTGATACGTGTACGTCAATCGGACCTTGCAGTTCCGGGTCAGTGAAAGCTTCCAGGAGTTGACCACTCATGTTCAGGGTTAGGACCTTGCTGTATGACCAGTTGACGACATAAATCCTGCCAACTTCCGCGTTCACTGCACACCTGTATACTACAAATTAGCAAAGAAAGCGATTATGCGCTTTATCAATGTATGGGTTTATTGTAATCATGGGGATAAGACAATAGGCAGTTCCTTTATGAAATAGAAATAGACGAACACAATCTGACAACTTGAACAAGATTAGTGTTCATATGGCACACCCTCATTCCACTTTTGTCTCAAAATCCGACATACGTATCAATCAGGCAAATATATGAAAGCGTTTCGCAAACAATTCCGGAAAAGTGTGATTTTAGAGAAATTGTTTAAGTCCAAGGTCCGTAACTTCTTAAAAAATCAATGGACCGGAACGGAACTCAAACTTGATCTGTGAGTCATGTGGATAGACTCACACACCACAAATCAGGTAAATATCTGCAAGCGTTAAGCAAAAACGTCCAAGGCCTACAACTTCGCCAAAAATCAATGGACCGATACGAAACTCGTACTTGATCTGTAACTCGTGCAGGTAGACTCACTTACCAAAAATCAGGCAAATATCTTAAAACGTTAAGGAAAAAAAACAAACTCCGGAAACGGAATGCCGGATGGACTGACGGACTACTATATGCCACCCCTCCGGGGGAGGGGGGGGGCATACAAATCAATGCAGTGCAACGATACCATATATAACGATTAATCCAATTGGGATTATTTTTAACAGACACTGTAAATAGAGTATCATTTAAAGAAACATCGTTAGCATAAAGCACTAAACTACTTATTGTGCATGTTGTTTAATCCTGTTTCATAAATAACTCAATATATCTTCTATAGAAATGTGTAGAAAATAGTGGAAAAAAGGGATGAAATTACCAAATTAAAAGTTAACAACAATCAATTATGTTGGATTTGAATTGTCTAAAATGTTTCATAATTATTAAAAAGAAAATGAATTTAGGTACGATTTCATAAATCATTCATATCAATGTGTCTATTTTTGATTAGTTGTATTATTGAGACAGTGCAAAACACAACAACACATAACATGTGTGAACCTGTATATGATTCCGAAAGGTCTTCATACAACTTGTCTAGAAGTGTGCCCGTCAGAGTGTATCGGTACAATGCTTTACCGGAAGTGACGTACATATGGCTATTATAATGCTGAATTCCAAAGCATGGATGGGTCAGATTAAATGTTTCCTTCATCACAAGATTATTATCCGTAACGGATAGTAATTGAAGCATATGAACCATTTTCAAGTCGTTTACAACTACGGCCACTTCAGCGTCAGAAACCCGACAAACGTACTGAGGAGTTGAAGGCGTATCATAGTGACTGATAACATGGAACTCTTTATCCAACATCTTAACCTTGTTGTTTCCTTGGTCGGCAAGAATGATATTACCGTTGGACATCTCACAAATGCATCGTATTGAGCATGGTGATTCACCGCTAAGTTTCACATTATAAAGGGAGTGTTGTTTCTTTGATATTATTGCATTTGATTTATTAGACAGAGTATTGCCAAATGATGTCACTGTTGCAAAACATTTTTCAATCTCTTTGTTTGGGGTGAATGATAAAGTGCTACCTGAATTAACTGCCGTCCTGCGTAAAAATGAGTCTGATATTGACAGTTCTTTTTGGATTTTCATAAACGCAATTGTAGATACTTTTGAATCGTATCGTCCAATTTTATTGGCCGCTTCTTGGAAGGACTGCATCCTTTCCAACGCCGTTTAACCCGAGTCAACATCAGTTTGCAGTGATTCCTGCAAACGGGATACCAAGGCTCTTCCTTCGTTAACAGTACGCTGCTCTAGAGAATCTAATACCGCATTGAATTTCTGACGCATGAGAGCGATCTCTTCTAAAATATGGTCAAAGGTACTCTGAAGTGACTGTATATTATATTCCCTCTGTTCTATGAGTTTCCTCAGGCGCTGTGTCAATTCAGTAACGTCAGTTGTAAGTTTTTGTAAATCTTGGTGTTCCTTTTTGTGTTCTTCACTTGTGATTTTAGTTACATTAGTACACTGCCTGAAACCATAGATAAAGTAGTATTAAAGGCGATATAAAAATGAGTTTACCTTTACACATTAAGCGATTAAGCATTATATAAAGAAGTGAAACTCCAGAAACTGCAGCAGTATTGCAATTCTATCATACACACCGTTGTGGCCCTTTATTTATGGCAAGGAATCAATTGCCAAAACGGTACAGTACGGCACAAAACGAAACAACATAAACACATAGTAGAATAAAGCTGGGGTCACCGCCTTGGAACGGTCAATGCTTAGCATTGGGGGTTTACACCGGTTACAGAGCGCTCAACCTCACACTTGGCCCAGCAATATTCATGATACATATAAGTGTAAATAATATTTAACCTCATAGCATTGCAACTCAAATTAAACAGAAATAAAATGGAATTAAAACGCATTCAATTTAATTACTATTTAATTACTCAATGGTAGGAAGGAGACCAGAGCAACAGAGTTACACCTTTTTTAGGCACGATGACATGAAATTACTAACACGCATCNAACAACAATTCATTCTATGTACAATATAAATATGCTTGCATCACATTCATATTTAGAATTAAAGCATAACACTAGACAATAGCATATGTAGAATAATTGTATGAACGAGTTTTAAACGTTATCTATCACCTGTAAGAAGTATGTGGTTATACATTGTAAACACTGTCCTCCAAGTCAAACTGTTTATAAACACTGTTTATTTCTCGGTGTGGTGGTTATCTTCAGTTAAGTACAGTTCCATGCTTTTCATAATAACGGAACTTCTCCATGCTTACATCATGCCTGTGGCTTACATTTTTTTGAACGGGAAACTAGAACAAAAGATTTTATAATAAATTGAACATAAAATAAGCCCAATTTTGTTTATTTTAAGAAATTGTAAAATAACATTCGGCCATAGGCTTTATGTATTTGTTAAATACGTGTTTTTTCTCCTTGCGGTACCATGTTTGTGCTTCAAACGTAAGAGTGTTATTTATTGTAATTATGCTATTAATCTATGAGTATTTATCGATTTCTCTCTAATCAAACATATATCGGATAATATAGTGCAAAGTCTTAATACTGTTAAGAAATTATGAGCGCACCTTGGGTTGAACCGTGCGGCTCATTTGCGTGAGCTGCAGATGCGTAAACCGCTACTCTAAGGTCAATTCCGATGTTTTTAGCTTATAAGTGTAACTTATTGTTGTAATCAATGTAATGGGTGAAGTTAAATTGATTCGCCCACGTGGAAATTTCACAACAACAACAAAAGAGTTCTTAATAGCTGAAAAGCGCCTTAAGACCTTTTTGAAATTAACCTTAAGCATTAGCTGAAATTGAATAAACCAGGTACTTTGGAACTTTAATATCGTGTCAAAAATGTGTATTTTTCCAGCAGTAATATTAAATAATATTTTATTTCCGTGAATTTGAAACAATGTTTTTTTTCTTTTTGTTTTCTTTTCCCAATATGCGACATAGCAGTGTTATGATTCTTCTAACTCTGCAAATGTTTTTGTTTTCATTTAGTCAGAAACGTTTTATATGTGTGGGTAATTTCTATAAACGGGTAGAAAAAGTAATTACATACTTATATTCGACGCCTTTTTTTGTAAAAAACGATATGTTTTATACATGCAAAATATGTACACCTGCAAAGATTTTTTAAGTGAGGTAAACCTCCGGCAAACGTCCGTTAGATTACAAAAGAAATGCGCCTTGTTTTGACCTACTGCGTCGCGTCAACATGCTATGATAATGATACGTTATCAACTTTGACGATTCAGTTATCACTTATTATACAGGTATAATTTAAATTAAGATATGCATAAGCTACGATTGTTCATATTTAAATTCATAGTTCATATGTTGTTATTTTGTTTCAAACACTACGATGTCATCCGTTGCCAATCTTCCAACGAGTACAGAACCAGTTCGTCTTAACATACAAATAGACAGCACTTGGTTTCCTTTTTTCAGTGAAGCCATACTAGCGATCTTCTCCGTCCCCTCGCTGTTCAGTTGAATGATGTTCTTGGACGAGCATCCACATACCAGCACTTGTCCTGACTCTGTCACGTGTACGTCAACCGGGTGTTTAAATTCGGGGTCAGTGAAAGATGCCAAGAGTTGTCCACTCATGTCTAGTGTAAGAACCTTGTGTTTTGAATAGTTGACGAAATAAATCCTGTCGCCGCCCACGTTCACTGCACACCTGTATACTGCAAAGTGGCAAAGTAAAATAAGAATATCAGTGAAACTCATGGATCCCTTCGATTATGCGCTTAATCAATATATATGGATTTATTGTATGCATGGGAAAAATACATTAGGCAATTTTAACCTAAGATAATTTTCAATGCTTGAAAAATCAGTAGAATGGAACGACAAGCACGTCCTGTTTGTGATCAAAGCGAATAATGTTATGACGGAAATCATATGAGCGGAACAACCTTACATTATGTGCACGTTTACTCTATAAGACAGACACTGTAAACAAAGTTTCATCTAAATAAACATCGTGAGCATAATAATTAAACCACTATCTTGTACATTATGTTTAATCTTGTTTATAAATAAATAAAGATAAACTTTGTACGGAAAGATTGAGTAAATATCGGAACGAATAACATGACCTTTCCAGATTAATAGTATTATACTGTAAAACAATCTGAAATAAGGCTGGATATGAATTGTACGAAATGTTTTATAATTATTAAAAGAAAACGGAAGCGCATATTCATTTTAAGTAACCATAACTTATATTTTGTCTATTTTACCATAATTGTATTACTCTGATATTAAGTAACATAATAATTTATAACATTTGTTGTGAACCTGCATCTGATGCCGAAATGTCTTCGTACAGCTTGTCCAGAAGCTTGCCCGTCAGCGTGTACCGGTACAATGCTGTTCTTGAAGTGACGTACAGCTGACCGTTATAGTAGTAAATTCCAGTGCATGGATGGGTCAGATTAAATGTTTTCTTCCTCACCAGAGTATTATTCGTCACGGTAAGTAAGTGAATCTCATGAAACATTTCCCAGTCATATACGACTACAGCCACTTCATCGTCTGAAACCTGGCACACGTACTGAGGATTTGATGGCATATCACAGTGGCTAATAACACGGAACTCTTTGTCCAACATTTTCAACTTCTTGTTGCCAGTGTCGACAAGAATGATATTACCGTTGGACATCTCACAAATGCACCGTATTTTGCAAGGTGATTCACCGCTACGTTTTACATTGAAAAGGTATGGTTGTGTCGTGGTTATGATTGCATTTGATTTATTAGACAGAGTGATACCAAATGATGTCAATGCTGCAAAACATTTTTCCATCTCTTTGTTTGGGGTGAATGATATGGTGCAACCTGATTGTACAGCCGTCGTGCGTAAAAATGAGTTTGATATTGACAGTTCTTTTTGGATTTTCATAAACGCAATGGTAGATACTTCTGAATCGTATCGTCCAATTTTATAGGCCGCAACTTTAAAGGACTGTATTCGGTTCAAAGCCTTTTTACCAGAGTCTACATCAGATTGCAGTGATTCTTGCAAACGGGATACCAATGCTCTTCCCTCGTTTAAAGAACGGTTTTCAAGGAAATCTAATGCGGCATTGAATTTCTGACGCAAGAGCGCGATCTCTTCTAAAATCTTGTCAAAGGTACTCTGAAGTGACTTGATATTATATTCCCTCTGTTCTATTAGTTTCCTCAGGCGCTGTGTCAATGTAGTTAAGTCAGTTGTAAGTATTTGTAAATCTTCGTGTTCCTTTTTGTGCTCTTCACTCGTGATTTTGGTTACCTTAGTACACTGCCTGAAACCATACATAAAGTAGTATTTAAGGCGATATTAAAATGAATTGTACCCTTACACATTTAGCGATTAAGCATTATGTCGAATATGGATTAGATCTAGGTTTATTTACATTGTTTTCTTTTAAATATAACATCAACACTTCAAAACTAGAAACACACAAGCATTCAAACGAAAGAACTAAGGTTATTTCTCCACTTTATCTCTTACGGATATCCAAACCGACACGCCGAGCAGACGGTCATATAATGCAGTGATTGATATACATGTACAGGTATCCTTTTTCATTTATACACGTTTAATACACGCAGCGTAATACATGTTTATGCATACAACAAGGTGAACTAAACTATCTAATCCTGTCGCTCTGCAAACTTATAAGCCAGTATTATATAAAAAAATGTGAACTCTGTATTACTCATAACATATTTAAGGAAACATTCAAAATGTTTATCTAAAAGATGAACCGTTACATTTACATGTTTTCTAATTTGAGACACTTCAATATGGCACTCCAATATTGAAAACACTTACCTATGATCAAGATGTACACACGTCGTACAGCACAGTTGACAGTGGTCTGAACAGAACATTTTAATTTTCTTCTCTTTATGTTCCTCACAATGCGTCAAACGTTCAGCTATGGCCTTAGCAGTCGGCCATTTGACTATGTCACTTCTCCCAAGCGTTGTGTGCTTCTTAAACATCTGACCATGAAGACTCACACACTGGTCACAGTACCACCTAGAACAAACCTCACAATAGAAATCTGCCTCCGTTAGTCTATCATTGTCCTCGCACACATAACAACAGTAGTCAAATAATATGTCCGAACCTTTCTGCAGCACAGGTGTTTCTTCCTTATCCGCCATTGTATATGTGTATATAGGCAAATATTCACAAACGATGATCTGACACTAGTCTTTACTCCATAAATCTCAGTCGTCTTCGCTCTGACCTTTTAACAGGTTCAAAAACTTATTGTTAAATACATATTTTGTTCACATAAAAAGCTATTACTGAGTGTGTTAAATCTTAAATATAGTTATTTGTTACTATCATGAACTAGTTTTAGCCTATCGATACACACGTGTGTAGATAAAATACTACGGTGTTCTGTTGTGCCATCGTTAATTCGCATTATCGCCACATGAGTATACACAACGTGAAAACGGGACAAGTGAGTTAAATCAGAGTTAAATCAGAAATTTTCATAGTATTAAAACTGAAAGTCTATGCATATTTATATTTTGGCATATCACTGTTTTGCTCGGGTTGCAAAAGATGCAAAAAAAATGTTTTATCACTCAAGTGCTAAAACACATTGTATTTTTATGCCCCCAAAGGTGGGCATATAGTGATCGCACTGACCGTCTGTCCGTCCGTGGAAAAAGGGGATATATGTCATCCTATGGTAACATTTCTTGTTTTAACAAATTTAATGTTTTGTAAGATTCACTTTACTTTAATAGGAATATCAATTTCCGTCTACTTGATAAGCCGTTATATGTGTTTTCTATGCAAATAAGTGCATTTTATATATGTAGCAGTGAACAATTTCAAAAACTAAAGTACTTGATACGTATTACTTGATCACTAAAACTAAGTATATGAGTTACTTACGTCTATGGATGAACACTAATACTGTCACGGTCATTGACAGACATACAATCTTCTGTTGACGTAACCAAAGACAACTGCGTTTAGCTAAATCTTCCTTGTCATTTTTTTATCATAATGGAAAATACTTAATTTTATACTATACTTATTTAAATGAGTGTGTGGAAACTTGCGCATATGCATAGGTTTTTATACAGGTAGTGTGTGCAAGCGGCCGCTTTGGCATACCTTTGGCAATATTGGCTCAATACTATAGCCTCCGATTATGTACCGATAGGGGCCCATGTCACTTCATAGCCGAGTCTTATCCTATTTATTGATGATTCAATAACAAAAATGAATATAACACATGCACTATTTGCATGTACGCCCAAGCCATCCACGCATGCTTGTACATGTTAGTTATATTTGAAAAGTGCGCCAAAATAACGCTACATAACGTGATGTAATTTAACATGTATTTGTTTACATTTCTATTGGATGAAGAATGTTGCTTGTGTATACGTTATATAATATTTCCTATTGATCTGTGCTCTGTTAAAATATCCATTAAAAGTAAAAAAGTGTGTCGCCATTAACGCCGATGCAAGAGAAATCGCGACTTTGGTGCACCTAGTGTGTATGCCCGGCCTTTGTTAATCCATATCAGGAAAACAATCATTCTTCATGTTTCAATATTGATAGTTCTTTGCCGAAATTAAGCTCATGCTATGGTGAAAATGGAGCACAACTGCCTGTTTATTTGTATAATTTGAAATTTTAAGCGGAGCCCTTTTTACTTCACGCGCTAGGAAAACATGACTTCTCATACCACGTGGTTTGGCCAAACTGAGACAGAAATCGTATTTACAACAAAAATGGGGACCGGCAATGTACATGTGATTCAACGCCTTCCGCTTGTATTGCATCCATTTGAAGTAACTTATACCCGTATAGTGAAGAAACTTGCCTATTTGAACAAGGTTTCTAAACACTCTGATTACAAACGTTGCAGACATATTGAAATGTTTCATATGCGAGCGCTATGTGCAATTTGATATAAGACGAGAAACGCTTGAAACTCACGAATATATCGCTCGTTCGACAGGCTTACTTACACACAATATACTACCAATAGTGCGTGTAAATTGGTGCATGAAATATCTCATTTAATTTCACAGGAGACCAACGTCGACGTCAGATTTATCACTAAGAATTTTTGGATTGCTTTTCGTTGTTTAATTGATTAGAAACGGTTATGGAGAACCCTGTTGTGTAGACTCTATTATGGAATATATCGTCACTACTTAAACTCAACAAGTTTGAGCCATGTAAGCTGTATTTTAATATTTTAAACAACCGCAATTTAGTATTCTTACCAAGGCGAGTTTCGAAATTCAGGAATTATTAAAATTACCATAGAATACATCACGTTTCAGATTATTGGTCGGGGTAATTGTAAAAGCATGCAATTTGTGCATTTTCATTTTGAAATAAATAACATTTTGCATAAAGAATCAACGATAACAAACAATAAATAACACGTTTTAAGAAGACATCAGCAGATCTGATTGAGTATAATCTGCGAATAGGCTTCGTTTACTTCTCCTTCGACGATGTAGCGACCGGAAGAAGCTCCTGCAGCCACTATCTTGCGAACCTGAAATTAAAAGTTGAATGGAGTTGCAGTGGTGTAAACACATAATGGTGTATACCAGCTTTGCGATTGTTTCCAATCAACTTGATGAGCCTTCGGGTGATCAAAGCTCACAGCGTTCTCGTTTGAATCAGTCAAATATATGGTGTTATTAAGTGTGTTTACAGAAATTTGCAAATTTACCCGGCCATCGTTACAGGCAAAAACATGATAACACAGATTTAGAAAAAATAACGTTGCATAGACCGTACGCATTTCGACAAAACTAAGCAGGATTAATAAAATCATTTCAACCAAATATTAAAATATAATGTTGGTATTGGACACATTCGATCCATTTTTGTACAATTAACTATCGTAGTAAACGCATAAAACACGTTTTTTTATAGGTTAAGTTTAACCTGGTTAAGGATTTTCAAAACAGACTCAGTGTTGAAAAACAGAAACAAATACAACACTTCCCATATACGGAAAACCATACCCGGTGAAAATGACATGCGCACTGTCCTTCCAGAAAATCCCGATGCCGTGACGCTGTCATAGAAAATGTGGCGGCTACGTGAAAACCGTGCTGTTTTGCGTATGCAAGTACTTCTGTTTCCCTGAGATACAGTGCCGGATGACTTTGAGGAGGAACGTAGCGCATAGATTCCACCGGAAGATGAAAACCAGCACCTAGGCCCTTTATAACAGTTGTTATTCCGGATAAGCCTTTTCTGGGGTTAAAAATGAGCATATTAAACGAAAGTTACCTGAATGTACTTTATAAATTGTGAAAGTGATTACAATTATCTGAACATAAATAAAATGTTCTAACAAATTACAAAATATGGACACTCATCAAAATACTGCATTAGTGAAATAATGCGCATGGATTATATAGCTAATATTGACAGGGATGTAAACAAAAATGTATATATTGCATTGGAAACGAGCATCGATACAAGACAAATAAAATATTAAAATTGAAGTTACAAACAATTATATGTTTTAATTACAGTGTAGGATTTTCTTGAATTTGAAATTGGACTCCGCATTTTATATAAAATTCATACACATCGCATTTCTTTATCAGATTACTCAATTGTTTGCTTGTGTACGACTTTACACATTGTCGCCCTACCTCTGCAAGGCTTCTACTATGATATCAATGTGCTGCTTTGAGATCCACTGAACGCCTCCCACAACTAATACTGTGTTTGTATCGTTCTCCAAAGGCAACGACCTGGGGAAACAATTCAAAGAACACCTACAGATTGTGATCGAACCGACTACAAAAATAATACCATTATTTAACAGTTAACATTTTGACTTACTGAAAAATGTAAGCTAGTGTCCCTAGAAAGCAAAGAAAAAAAAGTTTCAGACATCGATGATTAGAGTTTACGGCTGTCAACAGACGATATAAGTGTTTTATTAAACCAATACGTTATTTAAATGTTTTTTGTGATTATTTTACTTTGCCTTATATGCACGCGTACAATATGGTATTGTTTTTAATCGCATTTTTATTTAATATATTTAACACGTTAAAATCTAAATGTGTCTACTGTATATATTTGTCCAAAATAATTTCATAAAAGATAATAACAAGATTTTGATAACAAAAACTTCAAACGTGACATTCCAGCTTTGATTATGGTATAATATATTATTTATTTAAGTTCAATGTTTGTTATGTGTATGTGTATATAAAACGTATATTTGTAAAACGTACCTTTTAAATAATTGATAGAGGACTTTTTTAAACGTTGGCCTGTGAGTTACAGGCAGCCAGAAGTGCGGATAATACGAGAACGCCACCTGGGTCATGTTGTTATTCACATTTTGGTATACCCGCGTGGTGTGAGTTTTATCCCAGTCCTGTAAAGTGTCGTTTGTCTGCTCAATAACATAGTTAGCAATTCCCCTGTTCGTGGAATCGCCAATGAAAAGCAGTCTCCGACCACGTAAGCATTGTTTAAGGCGTCGCCTAGAAAAATGTTGATAAGAGCAGCCGACTGGTTTCCAGGTGGCCCGACTCCACGTACAACCTTCACCTGTCTGGCAGTCTGTACAGGGAACCTCCCATTGTCCTTAAAATGGTACAACAAGTTGATAAAAACCAGAGAATGTAGAACCATAATGTGGTTGAGTTAAATTACAGTTGTGAATTAAAATGTACATGAAGAACATGGCATTCATAGACTGGACCGTATTCCAGTATTGTTTAGTAGTAACATTTTAACATCTACTTACTATCGATGTAAATTTACTATTTATCCTTAAAACGCGTTGACACATGTTATTGTAAACAGGTAAACTTGGTCTGCAAGTATTACATAGAATTAATTTTGTAACAAATACATTGTTTTTACCTATGATTGACATTAACAGAGTCGATGTTTTATAAACGAACTGGTATATAATATGTTTTTGTTATAACGATTGTTTATCTCCTTGCTGTGATTAGTGGCATACCCCTTATTCTATTAGTGTTTCCATTTGTAAAAGTAAACTGTACACAGATATATAGAAATATCTCCAGATTATTAATTTGCAGAATGTGCACTACCTGGGGTATCTCCTGCCCTGCACTGAGACAATGTATCAGTTGTGGGCATCTTAAAATAGCCGCATCTTTCATTTGGCTCATATAGCAGGTCGCAATGCTGAAGACAAACGAGTACTGGGTTACATCGTTTATCATTGCCTTTTTTAAATAATTGCAACTGTATTAATTCCGAAACGCATATATACGAGAAGACATGTTCTATATGTTGCGTTGTATTTGCATGTTTTTTCCCGATAAAATGCGTTTCTTTGTAAATATACAATCGCGGCTCTGTTTCTGTTAGCATACCTACTTACATTTCATGTTGCTTACTAATATAGGTTTAAATTATTTAATGTCTAGAACGTACTTTCGCAATGGAGAAGTGTAATAAATCACAATACTAAATGAGTGTTTAAAACTTGTTCTTGAGTGGCAGCAATTTTTAATATATTATAAACGTATACATGTTTTTTTTTCAAAATGTACAGATGGCAGATGAGTTTCAATAACTATATTATGCACGTACACATGTCTAACAAAAGGTCCAGATAATTTTCAATTAAATCAGACCTGTTTGAATCCACATAAGACGGTTGCGTTCTTCCAACCATTGTTAGGTCTTCCTTGGCGATAAAATGTAATTGTGGCTGTACTGGCCAGTGTTTCGTCCGTGTTCATCAAATAGACACGCACAATAGTCGCTCCTAACCCGAGCGTGATATTTCGGGCTCTATGAAATGATATAGGAAAATTCTAGAAATGGGTTGAGGATTTTTATAAATTATAAAGGTGTTAAATTATGATAATTGCTAAGTTTCACATAATTTCGACAATGGGATCGAAATCTAAAATTAATATTTAATATTACACCACACTGTCTTTGTACACCTAAGAAATAAACAAGATATAGTGATTTTATATAATCATTAAATTAATGTATCAATATAAGTCTAACAATTGTGTATGATTGTTATCATTATGTGACGCACTGTTTTGTAATATATTCGTACTCACCCTGGCGCGTTATACATGCTGTCCAGTCGAGCGTGACATTGACATCCTATGGCTTTGACCTTTAGCCGAATAATCACCGTTTCGTATTGCACGTGTACCTCGAATGTTTTGTTTGATAGCTTGTGTACCGGAAAGTCAGGGGTAACGAAAATTGATTCTATTGCACCGCAACTGGTTAAATCTTAAAAAAATATAACAACGTAATCAAATTAAAGTACTGAAAGTACTGGTGGGGCGATTTTTGTCAAGTTTTGTGGTCGTAAAAACACTATGAACATGTGTCATGGGGACAAAGTACGCACACACACGCAGTAAATAGTTGTATGAATTTACTCAATTTTTTTCTCAGCAAAATGAAAACACTGATTGATTTGATGTAGGTCTGAATTACAAGAGTAGTTAAGCTGCTTTGAAAGTGACAACCACAACATGTATTTCGTGTGTAAGGAAAAAGTTCAAAACTGGCATGAAAAGCACGGGCGAACTGTCATATTAAAACTTTGTAGCGCAGAGAACATTGAGATGTTTACTTTGACAGTAAAAGATTTAGCGCGTGGTAATTAAATTTTGTCGCCCATATCGCGAACGCAGTTGATTTCTTAAAACTAAAGAACATAAATGCGCTGTATCGGTTAAATGTAGATAGTTCAGTATTGAACCGACATTTCGTCGCTGTATACACCTTCCAAGAGGACTTCGTGTAACTCGGGTGCTAATGCCACGGTGAAAAGACGTTGCCATGGATGGAACGCGCGCTGTAAGCTGATGATGTCAAACTGTTACAATCCAAGGCTGTTTGTCGCACAACGAGTGTGTAAACACCGTGAAGGCGGGAAAAACTGGATTTAACTGGATTTATTGATGAGTCTTTCAGAAGGGGAAATTTGTATTGTTTAATTGGTCACGTGATAATGTTTGTGCGCATTAATACGTATTCCATGCGATCGGAGCTATTTAGTTTGCGAATGTAGAATCTGGATACAAAATGGTAAATTGCAGTAAAGGACTTTATTCTTCGGTATACGTATATTATGTTACCTATGGGGCGAATTGCAGAAGGCAATCGCCCCCAAATTTAACAATGCGACAATTGAATATTAAACCAAAGGGAATATGACATTTATTTATGCAATCCTACTTAATTAGATGCAGATATGATAAACCCGTATAATTTCATTTGATTATTTCGTATTAATTGTAATCTGTTCAAGTGTATACATTTTTTTTATAATAATTTCAATATTCGTGAGCATTTATATCGTTCACACGATAAATTATAATACGTATGTCAATGCTTTGGGAACAGGACTTCATAAAGCATTGTGGTACCACCCACTTACCTTGACTACAGTTCATAATACTTTTCCCTGAAGACAAGAAATAAACATATATTTTATATTTAAATGTAAATATACTTCACTATTTCAAATGTGTTCGTTTCACTTAAAAGATGTTTTGACTCAACTGACAAGTATGCTTCTTATTACATTAATTAAACAATTAGTCAAACATTATTGCATACACAAAGAGCTTCCGTATTTTATACAATAATAAAAAAATCGGCTTGAAATGTAAGCTGCGATTATCTTTAGTATGCATATGCGTTTACGGGTACGAACATTAAATAAATCGTACATAATCCAGAACGCTGTGAGTTCCCTTAAGTATATATACCTGTGCTAGGAGAGCCAGAATCGTTTATAACGCTTGGAATTCTGAAGAAAAAAAAACTTATATAAATAATGGAATACATTAGTTAACATTTTTCACATGTTCTTTCATTATGCAATAATAAAGAAAATGATTTTAAATAATACTGTCTTAACATTGATTTAATCGAGTGTCGGTGTGCGATAACTGGACATGCCTCTTGAACGAAGCAAGTTGTTCATTATTTGATAAATATGTCGATCGAAATAACAGAACACAAAATGTGTTAAATACCTACGGTAAAGACCTACACTTCAAAACGAATATCTTTCACAAATGTTCATTAAATAAGTGATTAAAGTAATGACGAAGTCATTGAGTTACATATACACTTATTTATATACTACAACTGTGCAATCATGAGTTGAGCATGAGCATATGCGTTCCATGAACATGAGCCACAAATGTAAATTCTAGAGCCCTTTGTGTGTTTATTGGTTTTATGATAACCACAAATAATTTGCGTATATTTTTTTTTCCACTGCTGTGTTTTCGTTACAAAAAAAGATAAAACTCGTGAAGGTGTACCTTTTGTACGATTGCCTCATTATGTATCGACCTGAATAGTTTTTTTCACGGTGCACATGCGTGTTCAAAATATGCTCTGAGTATATTTCACATATATGTATTAACATTTTGGACATAATACTTCAAATATATTTAGTGATGTCCTTAAGCAGTCTTACTCGGCTGAATACTGGGGTTCCTGATCAGACCCTTCTACAGGTGAGAAGTATGACTCCAGATTTGCCATGACAACGTGATGTTGCATATCACGTGACATCGCCCCATCTGTAGAAGGGATGGACATGGTTTCTGTCAGCTGAAATCACATTTTTAACTACGAATATTAATTTGGATGTAAACTAGAAATGTTTCACAGACTGAGACACGTTGCCTAAACAACACATATTCACATGTTTTGGCAAAGGCATATTCCTTATTTATTCTACAATGGACAAACACATAGAGAAACTGACAAAGGGTCATACTTCTGCATTAACTCGTCGCAGTCCAAATTCTTTTCTTTAAGATCATCTGCAAATTAAGTTCATTCAACACTGAAAGCTTGAGCGAGATCCATCCATTAGTTTTGTTTTTGTTGTTGTTGTTTTTTGTGTTGCGTGTATAGCGTTTATTTATCTCCATACATTACAACTTGTGTGGTTAGTTAACATGTTAATTGGTTAGTATATAATAGATTTCTTTTAACAATCCATCCATTAGTTAAAGACGTGTTTAAAAACAAGCTTCGGAACGTACGCACATACATACGGACAAACAGAGTTCAATGCTTAATGCCAATCGATCCGTGGGAGGGGGGGCATGAACATTCCACTACCTTTAAACATACAGTACTTAAAGTACATTGCACCCATCTCAGCGAATTTGTACAAAAGAGAAGCTCGTGCGAAGTGAAACACATTATTGTATAACGTCATTTAAATTTAAAAAAATCGCGTGCTTCAATTAGCATCATAGTCCACTCTACGTTTAGACTAACGGAGACATGTTTGTTATATTTCTTTTGTTTTGAGATTGCTGCCATTTACAAATTGGAAACGCACGAAATTACTATAGCACCATTGTATAAGGTTAACCAACTTAATTATATTTGTTTGCATATTGAAGTAAACGTACAACTCCAAGACGCAGTGAGTGCATACTTACATACCAGAAACACACGTTTACAGTTAACAAAGTAAAAGACGTATTCACATTACCATATGCATGACTAGTTTGAATACTGCAAACCGAAACAGAAACAAACATCACTAATATTCTGCTAAAATGCAAGTTGATTTACCGATATCCATTCGTTGAGGAACTTCCTTTCGCGGCGCCAGTCCATCAAATATATGAGGTCTTCATATTGAAGCTAAACATGACAAAAACATAATCCATGTTTATTGTGGCTGAGTAGACAAATGAATTTAATTAGAAATTAAACTTTAAATATATGTTAACAAAGAATATGTACGAAAATAAATCAAAGACAATAATTTCAATTGATGGCAGCAAATGATAAAATTAGTTTTGACTTAAGTATTACCAATGAATTTAAAAGCATATTCAATAAATGGATGTGCGCTATATTGAATGGATTATGTTCCTGTGTGTTCTACGATCGCAACTAACATTACAAATACCTGCGTAGGCAGTTCTATATATTCCAAAGCATTTGCCATCTCCTCGACTTTGATGTCCTCAGAAAGTAGGAATGAAACGACGTTTTCAAAGGCATGACTTGAACTATTTGTATCTGATACCTGCAAATAACATGTGTGCAGTGTAATTGTTGCAAAAGCCAATATAATTAAGCATTACCTATCCGTAAAAATAACAAGGGAAGTGTTTAATGGTCAGATGTTATCACGAAACATTACCTGCACTATAACGCACGATTGAAGAGTAATGCATATGACATCCACATCAAATAACTGATAGAACCGTTTACACCTGCAATAAGACGAATACAACATCTTTATAATATTAACACAACAACAATTTAATTTGAAGAAACACTAAATAAACCCTTACGTTAAAGTATAAGACAATGGTTTTAATGAACATGAATTGATATTAAATAGTAAGGTAAGCTAATTGCTTTCTTTCCATTTTACGTCACTAAATCATTGAGTTTGGCAATTGGCCACTTGACGTAAAGTACAGAATAACCGATGGTAACTATATTTGTTATTCTGAAATGTTTCTTGAGTTTCATTATTCCTCTATTTAAACAAGTTTATTGTCAGGTACTGCGCTATCTCCACAAAAGGTAAATTATACAGGCGGTTAAAGAGATATTATTATTTAAGCTACGCGTCAATTTTGTTATTGCACTATACCTTGGTACATTCGAATGCGTTTTCTGCAGTTCTAATAATATCTTCCGTACACCGTGACCTATTGTACACTGAAATCTTGACCACCAATCGGACACCGAACCTATTCCATAATTCTCAGACACTGCTTGCAATACATCGTCAACTGAATGCTGAAAACAAGCACGATTCTAATGTATCTTTTTCTGACAGACAATAGTGAACAAAATATGATAATAGTATGTAATAACAAAAAAGTACGCCCACCTATAATTTGTCAAGGATCAACTTTTTACAATCACGCTAATTTATTCAAATGCAATATCTGTGATGTGAGTGATTTATTAAATCAATTTACTAAAAGGTTAATAGCAAAGATATTTTCTGGAGTACGTCACCGTCGCTTAATTGCTCTTTGTTGTTTATATAACAACATTTTGGAAAACATACATTTAAAACTGACGGCAAAAGGCCTTCTGTTCCAAAGCAAAAGAAATTGCTTCTAAGAAATAAATGAAATATTAGAATTTGTTTTTGACTCAGGCAAAGAAAACAGGAATATCATACACAGTACATGTTTTAACATATTATATTTGAGAGTAAATCAGAAATGGGGCAAACGCTGGGGAGATTTGTTGATCCATTACTCACTATAAAATATAATGAAGGGTATATAAATGGAAATCACGATCAAATCAACCCTGTTGTTTTTTATCCCCATCGATCTTAACGATGACTAAGTTTTTGCTTAGACAAAAACATTTGTTGCTGTTGTGTTTTTGATGTTTGAGTCATGGGTGTATATATATTGTGTTGATGGATGTGACGCAGTGTAAAATATTGCAGACATGTGTTGTTACAATGCTCGGAAATACAGAGATGGATTTTTCTTCGAAGTGAATTATTTGTTATATAGGTAGATTGAGTGTTTACTGTTAATTCAAAATTCATATTGAAGCGACCGATATACACAAGGCTGTCCAGGTCTTCCCTAGTAAAGTGCGGTAGATGCGAATGGGAAGCAATAGGCAGTACCCACGGGGCCAGGCTTAGTCGAAAATGTTTTAAACAACACACTGCTATGTACAATCTATCATATCTTTCGTTTTGATATAACTTGCGAGATCCATAATGTAATGTGTTACTTAGGTATTTGAACTTAACGCTGTTGTTCATAATAGAAAACGAAGTTAAAATAAATGACAATGTATCATTGTCAATGGTATGCTCGTATGTATCTGTGATGATATAGAGCTAATCATTGTAATAAATATCGTCTGCTTAAAACGTTAAGCTTGTTTACAGTAAACAGGGGTTAATTTGAAGCATTCGAAGCCGATTTAAAATATTTGTAAATACATGAAAAATGACGGCATTATGGCGATGTATGGCCGACATCGAGCAATCTTGTACATCCGAGTTTGACCGATGAAAAACCCAATATCAAGCCGATGTAAAATGTATAAGTGGCCTTTTCTGGAGCCAATAAACAATGTTAACCCAGTCCCGTTAATCAGTCGCCTGTTTTTATGGGGCGCTAAAAAACTGTTTCTATAGGAGCGATTCAATATAAAACGTTTTCAACTTGTACGTTATAGGTAATTGCGGGTCTTCGCCAATTAAGTGCTTACGCATGTTTTGTGCAGTTTTTTTAACAGTTGTAAATAATTAAATATTCCACCAGCTCTAGTCAATATTCATGTTTTTGCGCCTGGTTAGCACTTTCGTTTAGCTTTTGAAAATAATTAATGTTAAACCACGTTATTTCCATTGACGTTGTCAAACGTCTGCAGTCGACACAGAAATAACACAAAGGTATTACTCATCAATTGATGTTTCTTGTTTATTCGTAATGCATACACCCTTTTAAATAAAAATAAATTATGTCCCTTGATTGTGCTTTGCAAATTTAAGATAATAAATGGTTTGCACTGACCATATCAGACACTTCTCACTAAATAAAGGTGCATGTTTTGCAAGAGCGGGCTTATCAGCCTGCACTTTTTTAGTATAATTTTTAATTAATGTAAACAGGTGCCTGAACTGTTTTTATTCCCCAACTGGCACATACCTGTGCAGGGTTAGCAATGCTGAAACTAGATGACTCGTAACTGCCAACAATTATAGTTTGATGAACGTATATCCTAGGCGGTTGATCACCCGAAACAAGAATCGTGCTTCTAAAAATGTTGCCGCCAAAAATCTGCACTGGGCTTTTTGGAAGGTGCCACAGGAAATAACGCCCAACCTTGTATCTTGCGAATGATAAAAGATATTGTTTAAGTATATAGCATGTGGGCCGGTATGTTGAAAACGTTTAAGATAAATGGCATGTCAGAGAGACATAGGCTTGGTTTTTTCAAACGCTAGATAATGGATACTATGTTTTTGAAATGTGTTTTTAATTCAACGGAAATTCACGACGCAACTTGTGTAAACAAATCAAGAAATAATTTAAGAGCAATCTGGTTTACCTGTAGGTCGGTAAGCAATACATTACGTACATGGTAATAGAAAACATTCTGACATATTTTGCTTCTGATGGCAAAAAGTAAGTCCACGTATGGGTTAAATTAAAGCTTACACACCTATTGAATATAATTGCTTTATGCGTTAAGCTCTGGACATTGAAAAAAACATATAAAATTTAACATACTGGATGTAAACACGTTTCTCGATTTGCTTTGGCAAATTTGAAAAGTTGCCTTCAATATGTGAGCATATTGGCTTCTCGTCTAAAGAACCTGAAAAAACGCAAAAGTAAATGTCTTATAATTATATATTTTAGTATGACTACGCACGTGTTTCATGCAGGTAAATGCGTGTGAGCTAGCATGGTGTATGATACTGTAAGTATAGGAGATCAAAATGTGCAAGCAAAAATGTCCAGAGAGTCAGAACAGTTTATAAAACAATTTTTAATTCTAAGCCGTTCTTCAGCCAATATCTTGAAATTTAATGAACGTAGACAATTAAATGACTTGGGCATACATTATTACCTTGCAATTTTAAGTTTGTATTGGCATTTGTGCACAGTAGTTCAGTTCGTTTGCCCAGGTCGGAAGCTGGACTGCTTATCTGCAGCACCTATTTAGTGCAAAAACTAGAATTTACCAGAGATACAGTCCGGGATTAAAGTCCGAATGGTAAATAACATCAGCATTGCTATGCTAGGTATAATTATGTCTTCTTCATAGAAACTTATACTTTTCAACTATAGGCTAAGAACATACTTGTATCTGTCTAGTTCGCGATTCCTTTACCTGACATTAATTGAAATCGGTTCAAACAATAAAATCTTTGTGGTTTTTGTTTGTTTTTGAAACAGAGGCAAAACTTCTGCAATGCAAATACATATATGTTTATGACTTGCTATAATTATTTGTCAATGTAATATATACAGCCATAAAGAATATTGTGCATATGCATCGTAGCATGTTTAAGACGACATGTTATGCGGTATTTCTGCGCAATTAATGGTAAGCAGTTGTCCGAATTTATACTTAACGTATTTTATTCACCAATGCATCAGACATTGCGTTTTGAACAAAATGACCTCTAGGTACGATAAATGTTGATTAAATAGTGAATTTACATCATTTAGCGCAAACTTAAGTATAAACAAACTTAGTCATACATGTACCTGTTGTGAAGTTTCAATGCATGCGTTGTGACAGTTGCTGTTACCGTCTTCACACACCAAGACCGACCAGTTTCCCTGAATTAGTGTCTTCCCATCCAGCCATGACAGACCTACCAGAAGAAAGGTGCAGATTGTGCTCTATAGCGCAAAAGTCATTATTTGCCAAATCTCTACAGTCATTACAAAGACATGTCACTGTCAGAAAATTATTTGCCCGTCCACCTTGCTTATTTATGCATAATAAAGAATAAAACAGCGCGTGATGTTCAAAACAAAATAGTATTAAACGCTTTTAAAATATGGGATCTTTTAAACAAATGACACCTTAAAAGCCGGATCTCAGTTGCTTGATTTTGCGGTGGTAAAATGTTAACCTACATTAACTAGTGGGCTGTGTTTATCTGACAGTGATTTGCGGATAACATTAGAGTGTTTATAAACAGAAACATGTGTTTGAGCAGACAGCAATTTGGTATAGTGTTGAATCTGTAAACTTAATCTGAGTCATTCGCAAGCTACTGGCTGAGAGAAGTTCATAACCTTTCAAGTGGGCGGTGCTTAGCATTTACAGGGAAATTTGAATTTCAAGCAGACAACAAAACACTTTTTTCTGTAAGTCAATAAATATATAACTTAAAATCACCAAATTAAACATAAATATTGTTTGTATACTGTAGTATATGTATGCCAAATTTCATTGGAAAATATTTAATACAAACTTAAATATTATGAAACAAATCATTTTTGTTTTCTTCTGTTTACACACCAGTGTACAACTGAAAAGTAGACATTTTGTGAGTTTGTGGCCATTTTATACTACTTCTCTGGTCTTTAAACAAACCATTTTCAGTGAATTATTAATTAACCAACATATTACACTTGACAAACTTCGTTCCCGACAAATATGTATTTGCTTCAGTAAAATATACCACAACATTAATCTTAAATATATAAGGGACATAAGAAAATCCCTTTCTTTCAAACATATATTTTTAAATAAAAGCAGCCCTACAAAAGAACTTAATCTATAAAGAGTCTTTGTATTACAAACAAACGAAAAGCATCCTTTTTCCACCTTATAGAATGACTTTTTAACAAATACTTCCTTACTAATACAACATGTAATATCCCTAAATACGGAACCATTAAACCATTATTTACCAATGTTTCTGTACGCAAATATTTGTCGTTGGCCTGAAAGCTTTCCCACAACATTGGGGGTACGAGATGAGTCTCTCGTTATAACAGCAATGGACCTCCCGGCAGACATCTGCAACTGCTTTTGTATCTATAAGATCAAACAGTCATGTTGTGGTAAAAGTAAACTGAATGCACGTTTGCAAAATGTAGACTTAGATTCAATTCTGCAGTCTGTATAGGCTTATCCGAAAGACAATTACAGCTTTGTTGGTACTATCTATTTAATTGCAGTTTTTTTTCAAAATTTAAATGGGAGTGCTATTGTCGTCGACGACAATTAATATATCATGTATGTCCATCTAAACTGTTGTAAAATATCAAGCGTGAACTGTGTCTACAATTCAAGGAATTGCAGACGCCACGATATAAATCAGATGGTCAGCACGTCACATTTCTGAGTCATAGACCACATGCCTTTTGACAGGCGAAGACATATTTTGGATACCCGATGGTGCAAGGTTACTCGGCGTGTCCAAGGAGTTTTGACAAATACCGAGGTACAGCGTCACAACAATCGACCATTAAATTGTGTTGTTACACTTTGTCGAGAGTGTGATTACTTTAGAAATACTAAATTATCACGCATTGTCCATGTGTCGTATCGCATGTGAACAATTCATTGAAATACACAGCTCTCAAACGTTAATCGGACACTGACCATTATCCACGAAAACACGTGTTTAATGCAAATACAGTAACAACGAACATATATAATTATATATTTGTTCATGCTGGAATCGCGGAAAAAAATAAAGAGAAGCACCTATCCAACTCACATAGTAGCATGTTATAATTCATCTCGTGAAACATTTGCATAAACAAAATCAAATAAGCGTACTTTATGCTTTTCTAAGTAATAAGTATCATGCTAGTATTACCAGGTTATACTTATGTGGACTATAGTATAACGTATAACAAGCAAGAGAAACCCTAATTATGTATTATAATTATGCATATTATCAGTATTCTAAAGGGATTAAAATTAATTGGGATCATAAAATATGTTATGACTATCGTGACAATAGTACACTTATTTGCAGCAACAGAGATTCGTAGAGAATTAGAGTACTGCTATAAATCAGTGATATGTTTTATATATTTAATAATTAAAACAAATTGGTTGTAAAACTTGTAAAAATGTTAAATATCGCGAACAGTTTGTTTGCAATTACATACTTATAAGGCTTCTATAAATTTCAATAGCAACGTTGCAGTTACTTTACTTTATAGGATTTTACAATATATTTGTTCTTATAACATCTGCAGTTCAAAAGGAACAACCTCGATGTGCTCAATGTGTAACCTTACACGAAACGTGTGACACACGATACCCCATTTGTATCATTGAAATTGATGGGTTTATTTTGACACATACAATACCCCGCAAACCACCCATGGTAGTTTAATCTTACAATTGACCCTGTCTTTTTAGGGCAAGTTGTTGTCGGTTTCATACATTATCCAGTGTACCTAAAGAACTTTATAGTTTATATCATAAGATACTCGTTAAATACGTTTAACTTACACATTCAGATAATCAACAAATGCCTTAGTACAGTCGAAACCCGATGGCTCGAACTCGCCGGGACCGACAACAATAGTTCGAACCATCGTGAACTCGAGCCATCCGATTTCTAATATACTTTTGTTTACTTACAGATTTATACATTTGCACCTCCAGTCGAAGAGTATTCGTATTGCCTAAACTCCGCATTACTTCGTACTACTTTCTGCTTTTGAATTACTAAGAACCAAATATAATTTTAAACTTTATATTTGTATTATCCAAAATGTTAAATCAGTTACACATTCAATCAAACAAATATCATATAGTAAATTATATCAGCACATTTTACGTAGCACATATACGAGTACATGTTAAAGCGCACTAAGAAACAAAGTATGCATCAGCACTATATACACATCGATTAAATAGGAAACAGCACTACATTTATTTATTTATTTATGTTTTTTTGAAGAATGACATTATGTCAGTCTGTGGTTCATGGGTTGTCGTCGAGAAACGAAGCTTTCTATTCCATCCAGTTGAAATTGCACTGTGAGGCTTCGCACTCATCGAGATATATTCGGATTACATTAATCGCTCCGATGGCTGTCTTCGCGGACAATGTCATCTTTTACTCAAATCAATTAACGATTGACTCAATGACATGTTAGCAACCGGTGTGATAGCAAATATGGCGTGCCTTTAATCAAAAGGTCCTAATCCATTAACCCGAATGCGACCCGAAGCGAGTTCGAGCCAACCGAACAAAAGAACGTGTGCAAACTGTGACAGGGACTGTGAAAACAGTTCGAACCATCCGATAATTCGAGCCAAACGAGTTCGAGCCATCCGACAAAAAAATATATGAATATATGGCGATAAAAAATCGGTGCTTCGAGAAGAGTTCGAGCCTACCGGAAATTCGAGGCAAGCGAGTCTGAGCCATCGGGTTTCGACTGTATTATTCATCTATAACTCTATAATGATTGTTTGATGTTGTTTTTATATATTGATTGTTAAGTGTATATTCATACAAAAGTTGAATAAAAATTGAATCCATGATCGGGATATTTTTATTTCCCTAAGTATTGTAATTTCACATAGTAACAAAAAACACTACCATCAAGAGCATCTCACCACCTACCGCCGTTAACAAACCAAGAAGAGAACACATCCTTCACGTTAGCGGTAGTATGCATTTAATAGTGGAATTGAAACGTACCTTTTTAAGCCTTGTTCGAATGTTTTCGTCGATTGCACCATTGTCGTTGATCCCATCAGCGTTGTCATGCTGACTCAATGACCGTCGGAACGGCCTTCCATCTTCAATAACGCCCTGTCCTTTTCTATAAATGTTTTTGCCGTCTGTTTCTTCATACGTTTGCGCGACTTTCTGTACGGGAAGCGACTTTTGTCCCAGCGCATACACTTCTGAAAGAACCTCAACTTTTGCCAAATTATTATCGGAATCAGTTAAAGGTCTTTCCTCGAATCCACGGAAGGAATCCGTCAGATGGGCTTTGCCAGGTGAAAGGTTGTCATATAAACTGAGTTGTAAGTTGAGAACGATGGAAAGCGTTGCTATGAGAACGAGCATCAAGAAGAAATCCCGAGAGTTAATGGAACATCTCGCGTGGAAATTCATTGTAGATCACATCTGAAAATAGAAAGAAAGGTTTTTATTTATTTCTAATTAAGCATATGTCATATCATTATAATTATGTAAAAGGTTAAACTACGCATTGATCGTCAATAACCCACGCCTTGTTAATATGCAACATATCCTTAATTTCCTTGCAAGCACGTGCCTTTAAGAGTATCATTGAACAAGGACTTTGTTTATATCGAAATTATGAGTAAAACTGAGTATTTAATAGCGGGAGAATATGTTTTTAATATTCACAATAAGTTGTATATACAAAACATGTAACACTAAAGTAATAATCTATATATCAGACATATTAAAAATGGAATTTTATGAAAAATAAGGAGTATTAATATATAATTTAGATAAACATTGTATGGGTACATATTAATTAAACTCTTAAACTCCATATGGCTGTCTGAATTAAATATTAATGCGTGAATACGATTAAAAAAACTGACAATATGCTACGAGAAAAGCTGCAAAATCTTAGTATCGCGATAAACATCTTGCTCACGTTCTTTCCCACACATTTCCAGGTAACAGTTTATTTGATGAGACCTGATATTTCTGGATAACGTCCACATGCATCGCAAGTGCATTGAAGACTCGGGAGATAACTTTTGACATACCCAACCCTATCATAGTGTGTCAAGCATATCACGTTACCAAACGGTACGTAAAGCACTGGTTCCACTGCACCATATGTTTTGTGTATGTGCACCTTTACTATCCGGTAAACTGCGATAATGAAATGATTCATTTAGTTTGCGTTTGGAATGAAATTTGCTATCCTTGTTTTGTAACTTGAAACATTGTAAATTGCTAAGAAAAGAGGCTCAAGCAAGGTTTAATGAATATGTTTAAATAACGTAAACTAGTGGTGCTATTTTACAGAAGATAGTGGTGTATAAGAGAGATGATTTTGCTGGAGGATACGGGTTTATTTGGCACGTTTAGTCTTACAAGCATATATTTAATCTAAAACATTTTATTATTTATCAGATTTGCGTAAGATACTTGTGTTTCGTGAAATTAATACTTTGAATTCAATATATCTGATTATACAATTTTATCTTAATATAAAATGGTTAAGAAATATTCGCTACTAGATGTAACGAGCATGTCAAAATATTATAACGTTATTTCCTATTATTTTGTTTCTATGCGCATACCTTTTTGAGGGAAGTGTAACTGATTGTATGTATCATTTTGGCTTAACATGACAATATCACAACCTGAGAGTAACAAAATATACTATTTATGTTATTAAATAGAATATTATTAAACAAATATAATGATTAACTCCTGTAAATTACGGTTGTTCATTCAAAAATGCAGCTTGCGATTCAATTATTAATCAAATATACTTCAGTGAACAATATTGCAAGTACTAATAGGTACTAAACAGAAAGAAAGTGTATCAGTTTGACATAAAAAAAACACACTATAGTAATGAACATTTCTAAACATTTTTATAAATGGTATGAAAAGTTTGAATTTGTATGGTATATAAACATGATTTGTTGAGATTCAGTTTTGTAACGCATTATTTACGCCATGTATCCATTTGTTAAATTGTGAATTCTTTCTTTGGATATTATAATTGTTTGGTTTTTTTAAATCGAAGAAACAAATTCCTTTAAATATTCTTATCCACTAAAAAACATCTATAAATATTGTATTTGTTTACAAGAACAAAAGTTTTCATGTTGGCCTAATGTAGAACGTAAACATTTGCGAACAATGGATATTAATGATACATTGACATGTTCGTTACAGCGCTCCAGTAAGCAGAAATGTGAATCTTGAAAAAATGTCCGACATGATATAGCAAATACAATTGTACTGTTTACTTTAGAAAATATCAAGACGATGTCAACACTTTATTGTTCACACTTGTTACATGCACGTCTTTTTATAATTACAGATTTGCGTCGAGCTATATAAACTGCAGCATTTGTTTCTCTTCGTAAAAATTCTGATTAACTTCTCTTAAATTTTGAATGGGTCACAAATGCATGTATGTGTGCTTTTTGTTGAAACTAAATTGTTCAACTTATTTTTACAACGTAAATCGAATATTCATGAGATGTTATTCAGCACTTTTTATGCACATTTTTCAAATCTCAATTAGCAAATTTTAGTTCGTTTAGCCTAATATTTTCATTCTAAAGCATAAATGATTAGCGTTCAAAGATGAAAGAATGGCTGAATTTAAAGTATCGTATTAAAGGAAGATTAAAGTTGGAAGACGCGCGTTCAGCATTAGTAGGGGCACGTATTTGTTAGTCGCCCATTACAATCAATACGTTATGGGTTATAAATTGAAGTCCTGTGACAAATTAATGGGTAGAGTTTGTAGCCAGGTGTGCAAACATACTCTGCATATTTAGGTCTTTAGAAGAGGTCTCCGTTAGTTGAACAATGATGTATAGCATATTATGTTTACCATACTTCAAGTTCATGAATTAGACACTTGTGGTGATACTTCATTTTTGGTTATCTTTTTATTAAGGGTTGACCATATGATATAGCGTCGCATTTATGAATTTATATATCGGTCATTGGTCAGTTTCTTTTCCGATTTAATTTATGTTGACGAAGAGTTATCTTGTGTATACTCAATACCAAAACACAAGTAAACATTTCAACAGATTATGTGTTTCATTCTTTGCTCATTAGTCTAAACATTATCGAAGAAAACGCCATCATCATCTGCAGCAGTAACAAAATACATATACATTATTCGCAATAAAATATATTCATCATCAGCAGCAGCAACAACAACAACAGCAACATAATTATCATCACCTACATCATTAGCATCAACAGCGTGCGCAAATGCATTATCATCATCATAATCATTTTGACATCATCATACTCGGTATCACAATTAGTATCAGCAGCATTGCTAGTATCATACGCATAATCAGCACCATCATCAAAAGCAACAACAACATCTCCAGAGGTGTTTAGAATGATAACCAAAACAGTATGTTGCTTGCTCTATACGTGATACATGGTAGAAATATTGTTTTGTGTGATAATACACAGGTGATACAAACGTAGTTCATTATAATATAACAAATATTACATCAACTTTTATGCAACTGATACCAGTTTTTGGTTTGATTCCAAAGTAAACATATGTCTGGATCTCATTAAGTAAAACAATACTGAAATTGTAAAAGAAAAGTCGCGTGGCTGTTAAACAAAAGAACAGAAATATAATTTTTATGCTCGTTTGCATTAAAAAATTGTTACTTGAATCCAGCAACACATAAACAAAATACAAAACGGTATATAGTCGTTGAACCAAATCAAACATACAACAAATGTCAAAAGTTCACCTACAGGGTGCCAATATTCCATTTATTGTCACACTAGCGTCACTGATAGTGTAATTAATTTCATATTAAAAATTAGATGTTCTTGTCAGAAAACGTGTCAGCGACAATTCAGTATCCGTTGACATAATTATATGTCCGCTCATTGATATATCCTCCGAACGACCCATGAAAAATAAGCGCTTGTATATCAATTTTATCGCGTTTATATATAAACAAGTGTATACCATTCTATTTAGTGCATACGTAGCAAACATAAAACTGGTACGCGTAGCTTACATGAATCATTCCAAAACATTTTATGTAAAGGCTCATGCTATCAAAGGACATTGAAGCCTTTTGGCTACTATTCTGCTCAAGAAGTTTCCTCATTTTAGTTAAAGCGATTTGAAGACTGAAAAAAAACATCCGAAATTACATTCAAAATGTGCCGGTGAATAACTCGTGCATATACACTTAAGCAAGTCGACATGATGCAGAGGATATGATAGAGAGGCTTAAATTAGCTACACCAACGAGATGGTTTGTTTCAGTTTTTCCCCCCATATTCCTTGTAACAGTTTACTTAATAAGACCTGGGCCCGTATTCACCAAACAATTCTCAGACTTAAGTCTAAAAATAAAGAATTTTCTTCAAATTGGAATATTCAATAATTGCTTTTATTTTGAGTCAAACTGGGTATTAACCACGTCTATCTACACCTTCTTAGTTTAGAACATTTTGTTAATGACATAATTACCAGTAGAAGCCTGTATATATTTACACACGCTGGAGGTTTTTCTTAGCTCTAAGTCTATTTTTTATCCTAAAGTCTAAGAATGGGTTGGTGAATACGGGCCCCGCTATTTCTTGTTAACGTGCACATACATCACAACTGCTTCAGAGACTTTCACGGTTCAAGACAAGCATGTCATGTTAAAATACGATATGATATGATTCCAGTTTGCCAATTGCTCAGTTAAAGTGCACCATCCCTATCCGATTCGAAGGCGGCAATGTTCATAATGATGACACAAAAATTGTGTTGCTTGCTCTAGATGCGATTTATAGTAAACATCTTGTTTTTCGGTTCTTCGGGAAGAAACACTGACGGAACACAAGACAAGATAACACACGTACAATTACATCAATCTTCATAAAATGATACTGGTTTCTGGTTTGAATTCAAAGTAGTTACGGATGATAATGTCAGCTCTTACGACGTGAGATAAACTTCTAATTGTATATGGTGTCCGCCTAGCGACCGGGAGGTCACGGGTTCTATCCTAACAGTGGGAGCTTTCTTTAGATCGCCCCAAAGATACCAAGTACTGGTTCTACTCAGGAAACGGATTCGAGAGCGTTTCAATAAGCCTTCGGCTTGCGATGCAATCTAGCTAAATAATTTTAAACATAATTTCTAATTTTCACGAGAGTGCTTTTGTGTCTTTTAAATAAAAATATACAGTTATTAGATTAATATGCACTCAGACTGCACAAATTAGACGTTTGGTATAAAGACTAAATTGTCATTATGTTTGCAACAATGTTTGCAATTTGTGTAGATAGAAAGGCGCCTATTAGCAACCTAAGTCAGAAACACAGATACAATATATCGCACTTAATATCGTCTTAGAACTATATTCAATTTACAACAAATGTCACCATGTTGTGTTACGTACCGTGTCAAATAGTCTATTTTTCTTCACACCAATGTCAGTGATAGCGTAATTAATTTCCGTCATTTTAATTACAAAACAGTTTTCTCGCCAAACGTGTTAGTGACTATCAAGTTACTATGAAACTATTACTGCGCTGGTGAAATCCATTACAAACCATCGAACCGTTAAAGCTTATAAATTAATAATTTTCCAATGAGTATAAAACACGCGGGGGACAAATCGTGTACACGTTAATTCCAAACATTATTCAATAAACTTGTAACAGTGAATGAGATTGAGATACAACTTTGAGACCGTTTTGCTACTGCACTGCATTATACCTTACATGATTTGTTTAAGCAGTTAAAATAATACTTAATAAGTATTTTAGACCATCAAAAACCTGCATTTTAAACGAAATTATTAACAAAACAATCCATTATAATGATCAACACATGTCTCTGTCAATTCTAGATCAGAAATAATATGTCAATTAATTCTTTTTATTTTAACAATGTTGCATATTTTCAAGTTAAATAGCAAATCTTACTATGTATTGTTCCATGCATTAGAACTGCGATTATAGTTCTCGGCAACATACATGCAAACACTCGCAACTAATACAACTGATAATTTCAATTATTAAAAATTAAATAAATATGCAAACTAAAACAAAATCTACCACGTACAATATAGAGTCCTTGGTACAGTGTGATGACGCATTGACTTATATATCTATTCTACGGCGTAACTGTATGGTCACTAAAACTATATTTCTTAAACACGTTATGTTCGAACTTCTCCAATTAAGCATTCTGCAATTGAACACGACAGTAATCCCGATATCCTCAGTAAAGTCTACACATTTAAAAAATGTACAGACTAATAAAGTGTACACTATAGACGCGTTTAAATCTAGTACCTTAGTAAATACAGCGTCCTCGAAGGGTAAATATTTAGTAGGACACCATAGTGGGTGGTACGTCGTTCCTTTAGATACGGCTTGACCACAAAAGATGGTGACATCTGACTTGCTTAATATAATGAATACCATTAGTTTAACGTGTCAACTTGTTTCGTTATTGAGAACAGAAACAGATCAGGTTTCATTGATAGTATACGATATATAGATATATTTTAAATGGAGACCGTTAGGTTGTGTTTATTTTTGTTCGAGTTCGCGTTATAAAATACTTTTATTTTGGGAAATGAAATTATCATGCATAAAGCGCCTTTTCGGCAACAAGTTATCTGCGGATTATGTATTGTGCGGACTTACCACGGTATATATTTGCATTAACATATAGTTGACCGTTTTTTTAAATAATATTACCTTAGAAGTTTCTGCCGCATTGACTATTGTATCAAGTTTGCGTGTTTTTAACTGGATTCATTGACCTATCGGAACATATTTAAAAGGAAAACAATGTTTTACGAAATCATGACAATTTCCTAAGTAGAAGTGAAGAGTAGAACGAAAAATGCGATAATATGTAAAATGAAACCACGGTCAGAAAGAGGTAATGTTTTAAATTAAGGGTGAACAGAAAGTTTGTTGTTCCGGTAATTATAGTCAATACTCAGATACCCGCCCAGTCTCGGTTTACTTACAATCTGTACACACATCTAGAGCTGTTTTATTACCAAAATAAAGCCCATACCCACTCATCAAAGCGTCAGATACCCCATAATTAGTCCCAAATCGAATACATTAAACGTACCCTATACGGATGTAGTATAACATATAAAAGATCCAGTTACTTAAGACACCCATTTTCCCATTATGCGGTCGGATAAAAAATAGACACATATGAATAGACTTTAGACCTTAGGCTGTATAGCGTCAAATTCAAAGTGTAAAATTGAAATAGTATTGTCTTCTTGTTCATGCTGACTGCATCCTTAATAACCATGCTCGACATGTTTTACTAGTGTGTTATACAAACAGGCTCCCAAATGCTTGAACTGTTATACAATCGACCCTTGTAGATGGTACACAATACTTTCAAATTACAATTAAAAGAAACCTGATTGTTTTGCCTTTTTCCTAGAACAATGAAAATGTGTCTGTACACGAACAAGCACATAGCAATCCGTGAAAACAATACTTTATAATATTGAAAAGATTGCCAAAGTCAAATAATTCATTTGCAACCATTCATCTCTTTCAAAAGAATATTCAATAAAATGCTTACATTTCCTGATCTATATTTATATTGATGTTTCAAATATTTTGTTTATTTAAAAAAAGACATGCCGATGGGGTTATTTAAAACTAATATTTTTTTATTTAACGCCCTAAGGTTAAGGTTTTAAATTCTTACCTGTATGAAAATACTGTTCCAAGCAGTTTTTCACTCCAAAATAGAAAGTATTCCAGCTGCGCACACTTTTATATCCAGAATTCAGTGGTAGATATTAATTTTTAACCCGTTTTTATTCGACGATACATCCATTTGGGAATAATAAACTACTGTTTTATCGCTTTTTATTACAGGTGTGTCAAGCGACATTAAGAAAAAACTGTTAAAATGAAGAAAGAAAAAGTAGTGGAGTATTTAAAACGTCACATTAAACATTAAATTTAGAACTTCCTGCCCTCAACATCTTATCTCTCAGATCCAGAATATTCAATGAAAACATTGTAAAGGCTCCAAACATTCCCACGCCTGTTTACAAGCTAAGAAGTGTACGTCCAAAAAACTAACATAAATTTTGGCATCCACTGGTCTTATCTCAGATAATTTCTAAACAACACGTTGTTTTATAAGTCGTTCAGATACTCAGTTAACGTCCTACATGAAAGCCAAAATTGACATCCGCTGATGCTATGCACATTGTTATCCATAGGCACAGGTTACCCGTTATATAAATTGTGGGTATCCACTGATCTGTTTCCACATGACTTTAATTTTAAAATAAAACAAAATCCCAAAAGTGACTGAAAACAATACGAGCTATTTGCGGTAACTGAAGTTGGTTATCTTCCGTTCTGACATACGGTCCATTTTTACCGCCCGAGGGACGTCGCGGTGTAGTTTACAATAAATTATCGCCGTAATTATTTTGCAACCGTTTTGCTCGTGGCATTTTGATATACAGCTGACTCGGACCACGGACAGGCTACCAACTTCCCGCAACGATTAATATTGTTGACATTTATGGGAACATTAGCGCCGGCATGGGCAAAGGGTCCGTGTCGTAAACGGCGGGGACGAAGTGTTATCTGACCACAGGAATAATGAAACTCCAACCAGAAACAGACAAACAACATTAGCAACCGCTAATGTTTTATTTAATGCAGTGACAGACTCCTTGCTTATATACAATTCACTTCAGTACATATTTGTGTGCGAATGTCAAAGTATCGTCCCATAACAGGACTCATGTACATGTTTTGTTTACATTTACTAGATCTACAGAGCACTCCATGCAATGTATTATTATGTCCGCAAATCATGTTTCTATGCGTATAAACAACAGTGTTTGCAAAACGCTGATTTTTTTCACAAAATTACTTCTTCCCTGTTACATCAGTTTTAGTGTGTCGTGTTCTGAGAAAACTGGGCATAATGCTTGTGCGTAAATTGTCATCCCAGATTAGCCTGTGCAGTCCGCACAGGCTAATCAGGGACGACATTTTTTGCTTATATGGAATTTTTGGTTTAAATGCTGTCTCTTCTTAGCGAAAATCCACTTTAGGTGGAAAGTGTTGTTCCTGATTAGCCTGTGCGGACTGCACAGGCTAATCTGGGACGACACTTTACGAACAAGCATTATGCCCCGTTTTCTCAGAACACGACTCATAGTTTCAGAGGCTCACTCACCACTATTACCTGTAAGTTACAATCCTTTTTTATGTCAGTCCACGGACGATTTATTTTAAGAAGTAAAGGCCCAACAATCAATCTATGAGTATTGTGTTTCCTTCTTAGACATTTAACCGGAAATCCAAAGTTCCTAGTTACTAATATTATTATAAACACTAATATTCATAGACTACTTGAACATGTTGTATCATATTCTGCTGTTTATGCGCGTGAAACGAAATAGTGTGCAACTTTGTCTCTAGTAATTTAAACGATTAAGAATTATTCACGTCCATTAATCCATAGATAAGCACTCATTATTCGCAGATCTGTTTAGTGGTGTCCTTTTGTTTTGAAATAGTAATTCACACTTAGAAATTGTCATGGTTTTCACCCTTAAAAAACGTCAATTGTATAACATCCATAGATACTAAACTAATATAACTTATTACAATGTTATACGATCCATTCCTACTATTTCTACACTGAAACGCCAAATTAGATGATTTACAATTGAATAAATATTGTACAATATCTAAAATACCATTGACAAAATAAACTCGTGTACGGTCTTTAAGATAACACTTTATAATAACTAAGGAGCTTTTCTCATACAATTGAACATTATCAAGTTTTACATAATCCAACAAATTATCAAAATGTACGTCATAGAATAATGACATAACATCCGCCATTCAATCTAAGAGGATTAATCTGGCATAAAGATACTGAACAACAACAAAAAGCTATATTTTCTGCTTTATGGTATTATTAGGTAAACGTTAAATGTACCGTCGAAGCGTAGATCGAGTGACCTCGAGCCATTTAGCTGATTATAATTATAGAATTGTCGACATCACATCAAGTGACATATTAAAGTGTAAACCATGATACCAACAATGAAAGCTGTTTATATTACATATTGTTAATGTCCCGAGAGGTGCAATAGATACCATCAAACATGAAAAAATAATAGTATTGAATACATTATGTAGATAACAAAACATAGACCGCAGATGAAATTGGTTGATCATACAATCTTGAACGACGATTAAAGATCCACTATCTTCCAATTTCATATTGCGAATGAGAAATAAAATGAATATGTAATGAAATAAAATGGTTTTATATTTGCGGGCTACATCAATGTCACATTAAAACGCGTTCATGAAGTTATACTCTCGAAATAACACATAAAAACCTTGAACAACTACAATCATTTTAAAAATTATAAAGGTAACGGTCGCGTTTGAATGTTTGTTTACTCTTCGCATGTAATTACCGCTATTGGAAAATAATGCGTCTGTCTATCAACAGTTAAATAGTATTTGGTTACTGTGTTATGTTTTAAGACATTGCCATCTAAACTGAACAAAAAAAACAACAAATATCAACAACACAATAACAACTATCACCAAAATGTCTGCGATGTAACAATCATTAAATTCCAAATCTCTAACGAACGCACACGTTAACCCTGTTTATGGTCGTCTCGTGTACAACTATGTGAATTTGCCGAGTCACATAAAATATAGAATTGAATTTGCAATATCCTAATGAAATATGCAACCGGTATGTACATACTATAAAATTGAATAGTAAATAGGTGTATGGAAATCCTTAAATGACTTTGTAAAATATAAGACGTTAGCTGGAAGATCAATCATTAATAGAAGATGGTAAAAAAGTGATATAGTATGGTTATGCTTGGAAGTAAAATGTAAGGAATTAAAGAGGAAATTAATTATTGCACCATTTAGAGTGTGAAATCGTATACACGTTATATGGTTTTGCAAAGATCCGGTTGCAAAATATACAGTACTATGGTATGTTATAAAAAAGAAAAATTACCTTAGTTTGATGAAATTCCAAATCATACCGAATATGAAACAAATCTGTCCATACACTTTAAAGATTTAAATCAAAACTCAAGCTTCCGGACAGTGGACATTTATAACTGTTGTGTTAAAACACGTCAAATTTATCAAGCCGTAATCGTAACACTAACTCACTCATAAAACTTCACCGATCAAGTTCATTGTACTAAAGAATATTTATTGTGAGACTAAAAAGTCACATTGATGCGTATTCTTTTGAAGTTTGAAAGGCGGTGAATTAAAAATAATTGACACTTATGGGCGATATAAGAGTGCAATTTGCGCCTTAAACACTCTGTCAACATTTCATGCGAAGTAACAAAGCACATACACGCAAACACTCTTGCACTAGAACTACGATTACAGTGCTCAGCAACATACACGCAAACACCCATGCACTAGAACTACGATTACAGTGCTCAGCAACATACACGCAAACACTCATGCACTAGAACTACGATTACAGTGCTCAGCAACATACACGCAAACACCCATGCACTAGAACTACGATTACAGTGCTCAGCAACATACACGCAAACACCCATGCACTAGAACTACGATTACAGTGCTCAGCAACATACACGCAAACACTCGCAATTACTGCAACTGCTACTTTCAATTATTGAAAATAAAATAAATATGCAACATTAAATAAAGTCTACCTCGTACAATATAGAGTCCTTGGTACAGTGTGATGACTCATTAACTGATATATCTATTCCACGGCGTAACTGTATGGTCCCTAAAACTATATTGCTTAAGCGCGTTATGTTCGAACTTCACCTATTAAGCATTCTGCAATTTAACACGGCAGTAATCCCGATATCCTTAGTAAAGTGTACAGGCGAATAAAGTGTACACTATAAACGCGTTAATATCTAATACCTTAGCAAATACAGTGTTCACGAAACGTAACTATTTCTACAGGACACCATTGTGGGAGGTACGTCGTTCCAATAGTAACCACTTGATCAAAACAGATGGTGACATCTAACTTGCTTTAACAGAATGAATATATTTAGTTTCACGTGTCAAATTGTTTCGTTATTTATATCATAAACAGATCAGATTTCATTATAGTGTACGCTAGAACGATAATATATTTTTAATAGAGGCCTTAAGGTTGTTTTTATGCTTGATTGAGTCCGCGTAATAAAATGCTTGTATTGAGGGAAATAAAATTATCATGCATAAAGCGCCTTTTCGGCATAAGATTATCTGCGGATTTAAAAACAAAATATTGCTTTAGATGTTTCTGAAGCATTGGCTATTGTATCAAGTTATATATTTAACGATTTTAATTTAGAATTCTATTATTATCAGGTTATATATATTTTTTTATCTTTCATTATATTTTCCTTTGCGTGTTTATAACTGGATGCATTGACGTGTCGGAACATATTAAAACAGGAGAAACTAATGTTTTACGAAATCATCACAATTTTTAAAGTAGGAGAGAACATTAAAAAGAAAAATGCGATAATATGTAAAATGAGACCAAGGTCAGAAATAATTAATGTTTTAACTTAGGGTTGAACATAAAGTTCGTTGTTCCTCTAATAATAGTCAATACTCAGCTACCCGCCCAGTGTCGGTTGACTTACAAGCTGTACACGCATCTAGAGCTGTTTTATTACCAAAATCAAGCCCATACCAACTCATCAAACCGTCAGATACCCCATAATTAGTCCCAAATCGAATACATTAAACGTGGCCTATACGGATGTAGTATTACATATAAAAGATCCAGTTACCTAAGACAGCCATTTTCCCATCATGCAGTCGGATAGAAAATAGACATATTTGAATAGACTTTAGACCTTAGCTATATGGCGTAAAATTCAAAGTGTAAATTCGAAACATTATTGTCTTCTTCTTCTTCTTGATTACATTCTAAATAACAATGCTCGATATTTTTTTTACTAGTGTGTTATACATTAAGGCCACTAAAAGACTGAACTGTTATACGATCATTGTCGACCCGTGTTTATGGTTTCACAATATTATATTGCCTTTACCTAGAACAGTGATAATTTATCTGTACATGAACAATCACATATAAATCAGTGAAAACAATACTTTATGATATTGAAAAGATTCCCAAAGTCCAAGATTATTTTTTTTTGCAACAATTCACCACTTTAATAAGAATATGCAATAACATGCAAAAACCATCCCGATCTAAATGTATTATCATGTTTAATTATTTTTGTTTATTTAAAAATGGAACGTCGGTGTGATTATTTGAAACAAATATGTTTTTATTTTACGACTTAAGGTTACTTTAAATTCTTACCTGTATGAAAATACTGGTCCAAGCAGTTTTTAGCTACAAAAAGAAAGTATTCCAGCTTCGAACAATTTTATATCCAGAATTCAGTGGCAGATATTTATTATAAATCCGTTTTATTCAACGCAAAACCCACGTTCGAATAATAAACTACTGTATTATCTCATTTTATTACAGGCGTGTCGAGCGACATTAAGCAAAAACTGTCGAAATGAAGAAGACATACTTTTTGAATATTTCAAACGTCAAATACAAATAAAAACACGAACTTCAGACCGTAGCCATCTTATCTCTCAGCCCCAGAATATTCAATGAAAACATTGTAAAGGCTCAAAACATTCACACGCTTGTATACAAGCAAAGAAGTGTACGTCCAAGAAAAAAAGTTGGCATCCACTGGTCTAATCTAAGATAGTTTCCAAACAACAAGTCGTTTCATACATCGTTAAGTTACTCAGTTTACGTCCTATAGAAAAGCCAAAATTAGCATCCACTAAGGCTTTGCAAATAATAAACCACCGGCACACGTTACCCGTTTAATAAATTGTTCGTATCCACTGATATGTTTCCACGTAATCTTAACTTAAAGCACACACATTCACAAAGATAACGGAAAACAATACGAGCTCGTATCTCATTTGCGGTAACCAAAATGTGTGATCTTCCGTTTTGACGTACGATCCATTTTTACCGCCCGGGGACATCGGGGTGTAGTTTACAATAAATTATCGCCGTAATTATTTTGCAACCGTTTTGCTCGTGGCACTTTAATATACAGGTGACTCGGACCACGGGCAGGCAACCAACTTCCCGCAACAATTAATATTGTTGACATTTATGGGAATATAAGCGCCGGAAATGACAAATTGTCCGTGCCTTAAAGGGTGGAGAGGAAGTTTTATCTGAACAAAGGAATAATGAAGCTCCAGAAACATAAACAGCCAAAAAGACATTAATATTACCCGCTAGTGTTTTACTTGAGGCAGTTAATAATTATACAATTAACGACAGTACATCCATTACGTGCGTGCGAATGATAAAAAAAAATCGTCACCTATGAGGTCTCGCGTATTCCAAATATTTAACATTAACAAGATCGTGAGAATTTTCAATGACCAGTATAATTATGGCCGAACAAAAACCGTCATGGTGCACGTGTTTCTATTTATAAAGTTTTAAAGTTTTTTGCAATGCGCCGATTGTACTTATAGCCCTTCTATATTAGTTATTCAATTATAGTACAAGAGGCTTACTCACCAATATTACATGAACGTCAAAATCCTCTTTTCATTCGGTCCATGGGGATTTATTATAAAAGTACAGACCCAACAATCTATGATTTAACTGTTTCTTCTTTAGATATAAGGATAAGAAATCTGAAGTTCATAGTAACTTATAATATTTTAGAACTAATATCCATCGACGGTAACTGCTTTACAATTCATTGTCATTTCATGATTGTTCTGCACGTGGAGCATTTTCGGCAATATTATGAAATATAGTTCAAGATCAAACTACTCGTAACTGATTCAACCTTTATTCCATATAATGTACAACTTACTCTTTAGTAATTGAAACCGCTTATAATTGTTAAAACAGCTAATAATTGTTCACTGCCATATACATAGATTGAAAACACAAATTACGGGGTTTACAATTGCAAAGACGTTTCAAAACTCAAAAAATAACATTGCCAATTTTAACTCGTGTACGGTCTGAACGATTACACTTAATAATAACTAAGGCACTTTTCGTTTACAATTGAACATGCTCAACTTTTACATAATTCAACAAATAATTAACAGGTACGGCGAAGAATGATGACATAACATCCGCAATTCAATCTAAGAAGATTAAACTGGCATACAGATACTGAACAACAACAATAAGCTATCCTTTCCGCTATATGGAATTATCAGGTAAACGTTGAATGTACCGTCGAAGCGTAGATCGAGTGGCCTTGAGCAATTTCGATGATTATAATAATAGAATTGTCGACATCACGTCTAGTGACACATTGCAGTGTAAACCATGATACCAACAATGGAAGCTGTCTATATTACATATTGTTAATGTCCCGAGAGGTGCAATAGATACCATCAAACATGAAAACATAATAGTATTGAATACATTATGTAGATAACAAAATATATACCGCAAATGAAATTGGTTTATCATACATTCTTGAACGACGATTAAAGATCCACTATCTTCCGAATGAGAAATAAAATGAATAAGTTATGAAATAAAATGGCTTTATATTTGCCGTACTACATATATGTTACATTAAAGTTATAGTCTCGATATAACACATATAAACCATGAGCAACTACAAATATTTTAAGAAGTATGAAGGTAACGGTCGCTTTTGAATGTTTGTTTACTCTTCGCATGCAATGACCGCTATTGAAACATTATGTGTCTGTCTATATACAGTTAATTTGTATTTGGTTATTGTGTTATGTTTTTAAGACATTGCCATCTAAACTGAACAAAAAACAAACAAAATCAGCAAAACAATAACAACTATCACCAAAATGTCTGCGATATAACAATCATTAAAATCTAAATCTCTTACGAACGCATACGTTAACCCTGTTTATGGTTGTCTCGTGTACAACTATGTGAATTTGCCGAGTCACATAAAATAAAGAATTGAATATGCAATATCCTAATGAAATATGCAACCGGTATGTACATCATGATGATGATGATGATGATGATGATGATGATGATGATGATGATGATGATGATGATGATGATGATGATGATGCGCATTAAACGATTGCTCACATTTATTTGGAGTAGCGTACATGCGGGAGATAACCATTATCCAAAACATCAAGGAACCAGTAGAAAACCTTAGTTGAACAATTAAAATTAAAACTTAAAATTATATGGTATATGAAGACTTAACTGGAAAGAGCGATGATGTCCCATGTACCCAATCTTACTTGAATACATAACATTCCATCAAACGTGCGGTATTTCAGGATCAAAAATGATTTTAATCGGCTTACCGTGCACCTTGAACACGGGTTGCATTATTATTCAAATTGTTTTAACAACGAACAGTGATTTGATATAAGAGTATGTTTACAAAACATCCGTGCAAAGGGATCTGAATGGTAAGCTTAGGGTATCAAAGCATATGTGAAAGTAGTGTGTTTTTAAGACTTAACGATGGCTATTTTACTGTTTAAAGCGTATATTTTTTATATAAATAAACATCGCTTATTCATACAGAACATGGATGTTACTAAAGCCACTTCGCTGAACATGTTCACGGAATTAAGCGGATTCATTACACAGATAAGCTGAGGAATATTTATCATAAATATTTATTTTAAATGAAAAAAATTGTGACCTTGCTATACACTGACAAGTTTAAATGAATATTGGTCGAGAAAACTGCGTTAATATTGATCTGGTACATAAACAGCTTCTTACGCACCTTATCTGAACTTGAAAAAAAATATAGTGTAAATTGTCATTACAAATGGGCTTATTCAAAATGAAAATAAATAAATGGTTATAATTGCTTTAATACAGGTTACAACTAAAATTAACAAATAATACTCGCTGTGGTGCATGTAAGTACTTAACACTAATTACACTTATCAACATGAAGCAGATATAGCGCTCAGCAAATATCAGTAATAAAACAGTTTATCCAAAAGCTTAATGGACCGTTTATCAACAACAAAGTAATAGCCATTTACTAACGTGCAATGCCAAGAGGGGCACCTGCTAGCAGGCTTCAACATTATCTGCGACACTTTGCAGGCTCCTGATAGGTGGATGTAAACAGATTCCGCCTCGCGTACTGCGCGTACATTTCTGGAAGTGAAACCGGGATTTAGGGAAATGGATATCATTACATTGTTTAAAAATAAATCCTGTCTATCTTATAATATTAGGCGCATTTTTAAAATTGGAATAAGCATGGCGTGAACGACAAACTCGTGACGATATCTTTAATTTTTAGGGACAACAAGATTCAGTCAATCTTTTTTAGACGACTAGTTCTCATGTTATAAAGGTTAAGAAACTAAATACGTAACTTTTTGTTTTGACGTCACTAAAATTAGGACTAAACAATAGGTATACAAGTATAGAATCTAAAATTGTTAAATAAACCATTTGGATTGGTCTTCATATTAATCCAATGTTAAAAATGAGACTCGCGCTGGAAAAATCGGGGTTAATTCACGTGCGAAAAGTGTCGTCCACGATTATCCTGTGCGATCCACACTCACTTATCAGGGACGATACTTTCCGCATTCATGTTATTTTGTGTTTAAAGAATTCTCTTCTTAGCAAATGCAAGACGGAACGTGTTGTTACTGAAAAGCCTGGCACAGGCTATTCTGGGACGACACTTTACGCACATTCATTAAGATTGGTTTTTTCCAGAGAGAGGCTCAAATAAATATTTCTCTTAAAAACACCTTTTTTGATTTTCTTTTGCATGTAAAACGGAAATAAAAACACACTACTAAAATAAATGTTTTTTATAATGAAAACAAGCAGTATGTTTTCCAGTTGTTTACAATATCGAATATTTAAAGAGAGTGTCAACCACTAATGACGAAAAAAGAAAAGTTCTAAAATATCGTATTTTTTTACAATTAATAGTTTATATTGATTAAAAGATCACGACTGGTATATTACATTACTTGAAAAACGTTCATATTTTCAGTATATTCGGTAATACAATTTCGCGATGTGAAATCGAAAGTACATCGCGAAAATAGGTGACATAACGATACACTATAAATAACGCAAGTAGATTGATCATTTTATATATAAAATATATACAATTCACTACGCATGCACAATTTGCATTCCTGGGTTTACCACGTCACGATGATGATCAATCTTCTTGCGTTATTTATAGTTAACCTGAAGTTTCCTGGTAGATATACCCAGTAAAATTTATTACCGAATATACTGAAAATATGAAAACTTAACAACTTTTTTTCAAGTAATGTAATATACCAGTCGTGATATTTTAATCCATATATGGAGGATATTTGTTGGATTCGGTGGAATATCGATTTTATCTCACGAGTGATCATAGAAAATTATATTTTGCGCCACTCGTGAAAATATATTGTTTCTTTGATCACGAGTGAATTAAAATCGATATTCCAACGAATCCAACAAATTTTCTTTTTATTTTATGCTTTTTTTTCACCGTTTATTTACATTGTAAAGAGTTTAACTGGAGAATTTCGCTAAAATGATGACGTCATTTCGTCCAAAAAATGACGTCATTTCGTAAAAAATACCAGTTTTAAATACAAGTTTTAAATACCATTTTTATTTCACTTATATTTCTCTATAAGCACCGGAAAGCATATAATACAAACTTTTAATTGGAAAAGAATACGGTATTTTAGAACTTTTCTTTTTTCGTCATTCGTGGTTGTTAGTCCTTTTAAACTAATTTCAAATAATACTCATAACTAATAATGTTTACAGACCGTTTTCATATTTCCTTTAAAATGTATGGTGATCGAAATACAGCCTCGACAGGTTCGCACAATTGCTTTTTATCACAAAGCGATAAAACTTTGAACTCACTGGATTCTCCGCTTTGTTTAATTGAAAAAATGCGACGAATTAAGTATCGTATTACTTCACTACAAAGCACAATTTTACTTTATTCCAGCTGTTTCAAATATGAACACATTATCTATGCCATCACATAATATGGATGATTTATAATTCGATATCACTGTATCCGCTGCGGACGTACACAATGATAATTACGGAAACTTAAAAGATCTTAAAGGTCTTTAAAAGCCCAAGGGGACAGTAGCCCCGCAGTTATTGACATTTGCAACGCATGAACGCAGTTTAGTTAATAAGTATGTATCGATTATTTGACAGCAAGCATTATTTTCATACCAGTATGTACAATATACAGGGCGCTGTTGCAGTGTGTGTCAGAACCAAACAATATGACAATGAATCTCTTTCATGGGTAATAGCTATTTCTTTTTGTTTTAGGTTGGTTTGGGTGGCTGTTCGTGTGTTTGTTAAGATGGTTGTTTGTTTGGTTGAATCAAACGGTTAATACTAAAATGAAACCATAATTAACCGAATACCTAAAAATAGTATAAAACACACCACATTTTGAGATGAGGACACGACGGGATATATCCGGTACTGCAAAATAGATCGACTACTCTACATGCAACTTTGACTTAACATTAAACAAAATGGAAAGAACGAAATGATAAACTTACTGAAATAATAACAAATATAAGCAAAATCATTCAAACAGGGGATATTTACGATAAACGCTCACCAATGAAAGACAGACTGTAATTTTAAGTACCAAATAAAAAAAAAAGTTTGAGTTCACATGTTAAGCATGACCCTAATTGGCACAGGTATTTGTGAGTCGCCTACAACAATACAGTCGGGGTAATGCATTGATTCATTGTGAGAAATTAATGGGTGGCGTTTCAATCAGGTGGTCAAACAGACTATGACTATTAAGAAGTCGAGAAGAGGTCTTCGATAACGGAACAATGGAGTGAAGCACATTTACCATGTGTTTAAGTGCATGTATAAGACGCTGGTAGTACTTTTATGTCCATGTCTGTAAATTAAAGACTAGTTTGTCTCAGTTATACGTATTACAACTTTCGGTGACTGATCACTTAAGATGTCCATTTCATATTTATTGTGTAAACGTATAGACTACGCAGTGAAAACTTGATTTTTATCATTCAAATAGCAAAGTTTCAGAAAGTAAAGTGCTATCTATATTCTATTATTACTTGTTAAAACAGTTCATTAAATCACAGATACACATTTCAAATATTCAAATGCATCCGTTCCTTTATAAATGTTACAAAACAGTGATGCAAATAACTTATTAATTGTTGAGATACTTTTGTAAAGCAATCTGTATCTGGATTTTCTCGTCACGAGTGTAACCTTGATTGGCGCTGACACGATACGTGGTAAACAGTTTCAGAAATATCAGAATGTCTGCAGAACATCAAATACAACGCAATATCAACATGATGGTATCATTATGGTTCTCGTCGATATGAGCCGCGTTTTGCAAAAATAGGTATTTTGCCATAAGTGGTCTCATTAACGGACAGGTAAGCTCCAGACCAGACTGCGCGGATGCGTATGCTGGTCTGTAGCTCCGTTGCGCGCATCAAACCAATTTTCGCATGACGTTGCTCAAACTATTCTTATCTAAAACATTTTCATTCAAATGACGGTGACGAACATCAATACCACCAACAGCATCATCATTAACACCCGTAGCAGCAGCAACATCATTGTCATCGCCATTACCATAATCCATCATAATTGTTATCACCATTGCCTACATTATTATAGTTGATTCATAAAAAGCTTAAAAACATCGACTTAATCAAAACGGACATCACGAGAAAGAGAAATAAAAAAAATATATAAAAAAGACAACCAATGTTCAAAATGAGAACGACAACATTATATTGATAATTCATCTATGTGATTAATGGTATAAATCTTGCTTTTCAGAGTTGTGATACATGGGCGAAACACGAGATAAGATAGCACGCGTAGAATTGTATCAGTGTCATGTAACGAATACCGGTATCTAGTGTGATTACAAATAAGTTGCGGATCGTTATATCAGCTCTTGTGCTGTGCACGTCTAAACCTTAGCCAATGTTAGGCGTGTGGCATTTTGTCTCTTAAATAAGGTTATTATATTAGTATACATTGTGAATACAAATGGTCTTTCCGTTGTAAGGCTAAGTTTTCATAATGTTTGCATGACTATTTTTCACTGTTAGTGATAACATATACATATAAATACGCAGACTTTCAACAGACGCCAGCAACACAGAAATAGTATATAACCAATACGTTCAGTGTCGATTAGTGCATTCATTTTTGCAGCGGTGTAAATGATGGTTTAATGTTTTTTTAAAAATTAATTAACATTAGGGTCGTAAAACGTGTGCGCAAATATAAAGTAACTATACAACTATCCCCGTGCAGGGGAAATTCATTGCACGGCAAGCGACAACTAAAACCTAGCTAATGAAACCTTTCTAAAGGTTATAAAGACAGAAAGAGAGCAAAATTAAAACTTGTAAACGTATCTTTCAGATAGTATTCCATATAGCTGTAACTGTGAATGAAATGCAGTGAAGTTGAATGTATACTGCCCTGTCTCACATATTTTAGTTGTGTTTGATATTGATTGTCAAAGAAATTCAAATAAGAAGTTATGGTTTCAATTTAACCTATTCTAAACGCCTGATTTTAAAACAAATTATTAACGACACAAGCCATTATATAAAACAAGGTCTCTTTACATCCTACAATAGAAATCAATTGGCAACCAGTTTATTTGACGTTCTTTTAAACCCAAGCATGGTGTTCTATTCTTAATATTAAAAAAAGCATCGCAAACATTCGCAAATTATACCACTGCTACTTTAACTTGTAACAAATAAAGTAAATAAACAAATACTTTTAGAAAATATACCTCTTACAATATAGTGTCCTTCCTATAGCACGGGTGATACTTTAACCTTCATCTTCTTCATGTTGTTACTGTATAGTCAGACAAACAATATTTATTAAACATGATCGAACCACTCCAATTTAAAATTCTACAATTTAAGACGACACTAACCCCTGTATCCTTAGTAAAGTTTACACATTTGTAAAAAATACAGAAAAATAAAGTGTCCACTGAAGACACGTTAAAATCTAACACCTTAGTGTCCACGAAGGGTAAATAGTTTTATGGGACATCATTATGGGGAATCAGTTGTTTCCATAAATATGGCTTGACCACTAAAGATAATGAAATTTTACTTGCTCTATAGAATGAAAACCATTAGTCTCACGTGTCAAATTGTTTCGTTATTGAGATGAGAGATAGGTCAGATTTCATGAATGGTGAACTATAGCAAGATACTATTATTTAAATGAAGACCGTATGGTTGTTGTTTTTTTGTCAGCTACATTGAATACATTTATTGTGGGACATACAGTTATCACTATGAAAGCGCTTTATGTTTTGTAAAAAGACACGTGCTGGTTTTTTTATTTAATTTAAGTAAAGGTTCTTTAAAGTCTGACCTAAATTAAAATATTTGTCCGAGCATATACATGAAACCAATTGAAAGAAGGATTTCGGTTTCGCACACTTTAAAGCCGGCCGAGTTGATGTTGGTGATTATTAGTCAAAATGTGATGGTATTTATGTCAGATGTGCAAACAATTTGGTCAAAATCGGTCAAAAAATGCCCAAATTCAGTACAAAGATAGGGCTTTTCAATTTTTGTCCAAGAAATGATCTAAATTTAAACACGCGCGGGTCACATGTAAAACCACATGACCATTGCATCATTGTTTACAACGTCATTTGCCATGGAGAAATCGTATTATTTAGTAGTTCTTCTTTGTTTTGAAAAGCGCGGAAGTGGAAATCACGTGATATTGGCGCTCACGTGACCCAAAGCGTGCATACGTCACAGGTTAATAATAGTCTTGAGGATTCCGTTATGTACATCATTAGGTTTCGCTTTTTGATGCTTTTGGCATTTTCTTGCACAATTTTTGCGAAAATCAGCATGGAAGAGTTAAGCTTTAGAATGTATCTGACAAATACTGATCAATTCTGGTCATTTGAGAAAACCAAATTGTTGTGAGAAATATCAACTCGGCCGGCTTTAAACTCCTGAATATAAACACCGGAATATAGTTCACATATAATGTATAGCTCGTTTTGTTCAACCCAGAATCCTGTCTCGGATAATAAACAACTGTATTATCTAATTGAGTTTCAGTTGCGTCAAGCAAAATGAAGAAACAAAACGTCGACACGAAGGCAATCGCTGTATTAAAATATTTTAACCGTCACATTAAAGATAAAAAAAAAAAATATGAACTTCAGGCCGTAGACATCTTATCTCTTAGCTATTGATTCGTGAATAAAACATTGTTAAAGCTAAAACTTTCACTCTCTTCTTTACAAGTAAATTAAGCTTACGACCTAAAATTTAATACAATTGGCATCCACTGGTCTAATCTCAGATCATTTCGAAACAACAGGTTGTAGAATAAAGCGATCGGTTGCTCAATTTGCGTCGTACATGAAATCCAAAATCAGCATCCGTCGATGCTTTGAAAATAATTAACCATTAGGCGCACGTCATACTGTTTTCACGTGACCAACTTGCAAACAACGCAAAATCAAAACGAATGACTAAACAACAAGAGCTCGGTATTTTATTTTTGGCAACTGATATTGGTTTTGACAAGCGGTTCTTTTTAACATGGCCGATGGACGTCGCGGTGTTGTTAACAATAAATTATCGCCTTAATTATTTTGCAACCGTTTTGCTCGTGACATTTAGATAAACAGCTGACTCGGAACACGGGCAGGCTACCAACATCTCGTCACAATTAATAGTGTTGACATTATATACGGCTTACTCGCCCCCATTTTATGTAAGTTAAAGTCATTCGGTTCATCGACGAATTTATTCCTAACGATAAAGACCCAAAAATAAATGTTAGAACAATTTCCTCTTAAGATGTGATTCAATTGAGTCCGATGTTCATACATACTCATAATATTTTAGAATTTATATAATCGCATCGACGGTATGTACTTGCTAATGCAACGTAAGATTCTGTTATGCAAGCCTTATCATGTGAAACATTTAATAATATTATGAAATATATTTCAAGATCAGATTACTCGTCTCGCTGTTGCGATTTATTGCTTTGCTGACACGTTTACAGATGTTACAGATTGCAAAATAGTGTGCAATTCTTTCTCTATTCATAAAAACTGATCACAATTGTGCATTCCATTCCAGAAAGCGGTCAGTATTCACAAAAGTGTTTACTATTTCTTTTCAATTCACACAGACACACACGCACGCACGCATGTACGTACGCATGCACACACGCACGTACGCACGCACACACAAAACACTCATGGTTACGGGTTTCATCTAAAACAATACTTAGATTGTATTACAGACATTGCTATTAAACTCATATAACTTATAGCAGAGGTTTACGATACATAAAAGGCCCAGACTGCAAAAACAAATAAAGGGGTTTCAAATTGAATAAACGTTTTAAAATCTAAAGCAATTTTAACTAAGTACGGTCTTAACGATTATACTTAAGAACAACTAAGGCGCTCTTCGTATTCATTTGGACATTATCAAGTTTTACATAAATCAACGAATTCTCAACAGGTACGGCAAAGAATAATGATATAACATTCGCTATTCAATCTGAGTATATAAGACAAATATACTGCGCACCACCAGTAAGCTGCCTTTTCCGCTGTATATTTCTATTAAATAAACGTTTACTGACCTGCGACATTTTTGGTAATAACAATAATAGAATATCGACATTACGTCTAGTGACACATTGAAGAGTTGACCATGATATCAGCAATGACAGCTGTTTATATTACATATTGTAAATGTCCCGAGTGGTGAAATGGATACGAGCAAACATGAAAGAAATAATAGAATGGAATACATGATGTAAATAGCACCATATAGACCGCACGTGGAAATGGTGGATAATAAAATATTGAACTGCGATTAAAGATTAACTTCAAATTTCACACTACAGTTTTAAAACAACAACAACATATAAACGTAAATATATAAATGTAGTGAAATAAAAATGTTTCGATATTTGTGTGACTACATCTGCATGTTACTTCTAAAAGGTACATGAAGTTATAGTCTCGATATAGCACTTTTAAATCGTCAAGAACTTCGTGTATAATAAAACTTAAACGGGTTTTTCCTCGTTTTTAATGTTTGTTTACTCTTCCGATGCAAATACTGTGAGATCATTTAAAAATATAAAAACTATCTCCATTAAAATGTATGTTTAACATTGTATGCAACTGTTATTAACTGTGTTGCTGGTTATTTACATGTCTTTGGTGTTATTACCTTTACGACAATGTTTTTACGACAGTGTTAATTAGTGCTTTTTAGTACAACTAAGTAAATATTTCGAGCTACATACAATACTATATATGTATAGAATTGCATATGCAATATGAAATTGAAATACACAAACGATTCATGTACACATTATACACTGTTGAGAGTTAATACGTGTATGAAAATCATCCAATGACTAATTAAAGTATCAAACAGTAACTGGAATACCAAACATTAATATCATATGATGAAAGGGTAATATAATATGTTTATGCCGAGGATTAAGATGTATGGAATTAAAGTAGCATGGATGATTGCACTGATCAAATTGTGAAATCGTAAAGACGCCAATAGATTTTTTTTGCAATAATCCTATACAAAGTATACAGTATATGTGTACGTTATCAAAAAGGAAAAAGACTTACCGGCTCCTCAATTTAATTGTTACTGCAGAATATCCCAAACAACCGTCAAAACTATGTGACTACACTGACAGATGTAAATCATAAGTTGCGTACGGAATACATTAATAACTGTCTTGTTATATCGCACACGTTAAATGTATTCAGCTGAATGTGTTCATCTTAACACTAAATCACTAATGCACCTTCACTGCTAGCAGACACTGCAATAAAGTATATCCGTGATATACTTGGATGTTTAATACATTATACGCGCGAAAATAGTCACATTGATCCTTATTCATTTGAAGTCTGATATGCGATGAAGTAAAAACTAATTGACACTTACGGTCTGTGATAAGAAGGCACTTTTCGGTATTAATAATACGTCCCTATTTCACGCGAGGTAACTAAGCACAACGTATTTAAGTCACCCGCGAGTTCGATGCGCTTATACATTATGACCCGAGTCGTTACTTTAAAGGGGTTTTATAGTAAATAAATGGAATTACGTTGTGCCTGTTTTTGGTCCTTGATTGATGTGTTGCCTCGAGTTGAGCAAAAGGTAATTGCATGCATATTGGTTTCAAGTAGAAATAATGGTGATGTCGATGATAATGATTGAAAGTATACTGATGATTTTAATGCTTTGCTTTGCTGCTGCTGCTGCTGATGCTGCTGCTTGTGATGATCACTACGTATTAATGCACAAAATAACATCTTTGATATACCTCAGTAGTTAATAATGTAACTTGAAATTATTAAAATTGAAATCATCATAAACAAGACTGACCATCTTTATTAACATGTATACAAAATCACTCCTTTTAATGAACGAAAATCTATGACAAGTTATCATTCGAGATATTGAAGCTGTTTCATGTTTTTCGATCGCTAAAAATAGACTCGAATCAATTGCATACACATTTAAGATATCCGGGAAATTTTATACTAATTGTTTTAAGATTTAGAGCCTGTAACATTATCCTGGGAATAGAATGCTTTAGTTCAAGGCTTTCTGAAGTGAACTAGAGACTTTAATATTATTGGTAGCCTTCCAAACTGGGGATAATAAAATTAATACATTAATACATTAAAATGATTAAAGGGAAAAGGCTACATTATAAGAGTACCAAATCTGAATTCTATAAATACGTTGCCCTTGTCGTATTTCCTTGATTTATGATTTATTTACTTCACTCGTACGGAGTAAAATGCTTAAACAATAAAATAATTGGAATAGTTCGCAAGTATTATAATGTGTTAAGTAGTCACCACACAGAGTAATGGATTCCTATACAGTTCTCAAACAGACGCAAGACGATATGAAAGCCGCATATCCATGTCTCCTGATGTACGCGGCAAACGCGTCTATCAACCACATACTTATTATACGGAATCAGTACGTTTATCCATTGACGCGCAACACATAACGATATTTATCTTATAATAATGTGGGGATAAAGATATCTATCTTATAATAATGTGGGGATAAAGATATTATCTTATAATAGTGGGGTACCGGCATGTTTATTGCAAATGGAGAACTGACATTAATTTATGATACGAACAGGATCGTATTTCAGGATGTAATCTAATGTGTATCAGCTGTCTATGCACCTTGACCACGGATTGTAATCTTATTCAATTGTGATCTAACATGGTTCAGCGGTTCGATGTAAAATTTCGTTTGCAAAACATCCGTACAAAGTGATCTAACCGCTTAGCTTAATGTGGCAAAGCATTTGTGAAAATATGGTCTTTTAGATTGTATCGATAGCTGTTCGACCGTTTAACGTGAGATTTTTGGAAGCGACTTCGCTGATTGCATACAAAACGTTGATGCAATTTAAACCACGATGCAAAATAGTTTACGTAAGACGGATTATTTCCGTTGATTTGCTGATGAATGTTGTTTGTAAATATTTATTTCCAATGAGAAATGTTACGACCTTTTAAAACATTGACAAGTCTTCTGTTCAGCATTTCGTATTAGTGAAAAAAATCGCTTGTTTGCATACATTCTTTTTTTTTAATCTTTATGACTCCGTTTTTGAAACTTGTCATTTTAAAATTCTGTCCGCAAAGAAAGTTCATTTAAAATATGTCCAAGTAACTGCAAACTATCGACTAATAAAATTCATTGTTAATGAAGAATTCACATGTAATCGAAAGTAAGAATTGTTTAATAAGTTTCTCAGCCAAAACATACAATATTGTGATATTTAAATTACACCAAACTAATTACACCCATCAAGAAGTCGATATAGCGCGAAACATATTCGACGTAAAACAGTTTTTTTCCCAAAAGCTTAATGGACCATTTATCTACAACAATGAAAAAGCCATTTACTTGACACATGCAGTGCCAAGAGGGGCACCTGCTAGCTGGTTTCAGCATTATCTGCAACACTTAGCAGGCACCTAATATGGCGATGTAAACATATTTCGCCTCGCGTACTTCGCGTACATTTCCGGAAGTAAAATCGGGATGTAGGGCAATGGACACCATTCTGTTATTGACAAATAAATATTCTATGTCTAAAGATATTTTGACTAACATTTAAAATTGGTACCAGCATGTCGTGAAAGACAGACTCGTACAAAGATCTTTAATTTGAGATATAGAAAGATAGTCCGTCAGTCAGTCAGGCAGACAGTCCGGCTGTCAGGCAGGCTGTCAGTCAGTCAGTCAGTCAGTCAGTCAGTCAGTCAGTCAGTCAGTCAGTCAGTCAGTCAGTCAGTCAGTCGGTCGGTCGGTCGGTCGGTCGGTCGGTCGGTCGGTCGGTCGGTCGGTCGGTCAGACAGTTAGACAGCGTCATGCGGAAATGGGTATTATACCAAGTGTGGCCAGCTCTAGATCAGCCTGTGAAATTCAATCTGGCATAAGACCCATTTAAGCATGAAGCGGCTTATATAATTCGTATAACTCAAATTTTCCTTTACACGACGGTGACGAAAATCCACACCACTAACAACAACATCATTAACATCCGTAGCAGCACCAACATCATTATTACCGAAATTACCAAAATCCATCCGTATTGTAATTACCATTACTAACATTATCATCGTTGATACATAACCATCAAAAACATCTTAAATGCAACGACCGAAATTACCTCACTAGCAACAAAAGCAACAAACATAACATGCACGTTAAGAAGAGAAGAAATGTTCAAAATGATAACAACAACATTATGTTGCTTGTTCTAAATGTGATGTATGGTGGAAATCTTGATTTTTAATCTGATACATTGACGGAACACTAGATACGATAACACACGTAGAATTGTATCAAAGCTCATGTAACGGATACCGGTTTATGGTTTGACTTCACATAAATTGCGGTTAGTTATGTAAGCTCTAAAGCTGTGGACTTCTAAAAGGTGACGTGTGGCATTTTGTCTCTTAAAACATGTAATAAGATAAATATACATTCTGACAGCAGATGGACTCTCTGTATTGGGCCATTTTTTCATAATGTTTGCATGAATATTTTGCATTATTATACCTCACTTTTATTCACAATGCTAAACTCCCATAGGCCATCGTGACATAGAAATACTGTCAGACTCAGCGGGAAAAAAAAATACTGTCCAAAAATACTGTCGCCCGCTACCTTAGCAATCACGTGCGGATGTATGTAAAATGACGTCATTTTTGTGACGAAATGACGTCATTAATACAGTTTCTTTTCTGTGATTAGAAATTGACTGTGTTAACCAACAACTTGTTAATTTTTTTCTGGTGTACTTTTATTATTGTTATCAAAATATTAATGGTTGTTCATTGCTGAAATTAAATACAATTATTGAATATTAAAATTGTTCATGGTTCTGGTTCATATAAATTGTTCATGTTTGAATAGTTTTTTTTCGGTATAATAAAATAAATATTACATGTCTGACAGGGTGACAGTAAATTTGTCAACTTTCGGTTGACAGTATTTCATCAAGTTTACAAATTTACTGTCACCCTGTCAGACATGTAATATTTATATACTGTTTGAGTTAACATATACGAAGAAAGACGCAGAATAAAAACAGAAGCTAGCAACACATACACAGTATGTAACCGTTAGGTACCGTATCGATTATTACACTCATTTTTACACAGGGTTAAATGATGGTGTGATTTTTTTAACAATTAATGAACGTTAGTGTCGCTTAACTTGTTAACAACTATAAACTAACCATAAACTATCCCCTCGCAGGTGAAGTACACTGAACGCCCAGCGACAGTTAAAAGCTCACTAATGCATACCTCTCTCAAGGTTATATAGACACGGGGAGCAAAAATAAAACTTGTAACGGTATCTTACACAAATCATTCCATACAAGTATTACTGTGAATGAAATACAGCGAAACAAAATGGCTACTAACCTGTCATATATTATTCAGATGTGTTCAATATTTGATTGTCAAAGAAACTCAAAAATCAAGAAGATATAAAAAGTAACTGCATTTTAAATTTCACAAATTCTGAACGCCGATTTTTTTAATTATTTATTGGCAACCCAATCCATTATATAAAAAAACGGTGTCTGTACATTATACATTGGCAATTCAAATTTCTATTTCGTCCTTTTTAATCCAATCATTTTGCTTTATTTTAAAGTAAGGGAATTATAATGTATTATTAATGTAATAATACATTTTAATGTATTATTCCAAATACTTTGAACAACAATTACAGTGTTCAACAAAATCACCGCAGACGATGGTAACTACTAAAACTGCTATTTTAATTTAAAGCAAATAAAACAAATATAAAAAATAAGTGTGTACTAATAATCGTAGAGTATGTAGCTCTAACAATATAGTGTCCTTTGTATAGCGCTGGTGGCACCTTAACTTACATCTATTTCAATGTGTATAGCCACTAAAACAGTATTTATTAAACATGATCGAATTTCTCCCGTTCAACATTCTTCAATTTAAGACGACAGCAACCCCAATATCCTAAGCAAAGTCTACACATTTTAAAACTTTACAGACAAATAAAGTGCACACTGAAATGCAAATACCTTCGCAATTACAGTGTCCACGAAGGGTAAATAGTTTGTATGGGACATCATAATGGAAAATAAGTTGTTTCCATAGATATGGCTTGACCACAAAATATAGTAAAATTTGACTTGCTTAATAGAATGAATATCATAAGTCTCGCGTGTCAACTTGTTTCGTTATTGAGTTTCGAAAGAAATCAGATTTCATGAATGATGAACGCTAGAATGATAATGTCTTTTTTATGGACACCGTATGGTTGTTGTTTTTTTGTCCGCTTCATCGACTACTTTTATTGGGGGTAATAAAGCTATCATACATAAAGCGCTTTTTCAGCAATACGTTACCAGTTGTTTTTTCGTTCGCCATCAATTAGGTCACTAAGCCCGTTATATATTTTAATAAACATATGTTTTAGCGGATTCTAAATAACATTGGTTTATGGTTGTTTGTATCGCAGGCAACTGATTTTATTGCCGTTTCATCGCTCGTGTTAGCTCTGTTTTCATTGTTGTTTGTAGAAACGTATTTTGGCGGTTCATTTTTCATTGTCATAGGTGCCGTGATTGAACGTATACTTTGTTCAAATGTAGCATTTTTAGCATATTGCGATGGTAGACAGTTGTTTGTAGAAGGGAGCTTATGCGTTACTTCCGGTGTCCTAAACACCTCGTGTTGTGTAGATTGTGGTTACAATAAGGCTAAGTAGATAAACACTGATATCAACAGGATATCGTGATCTTCGTGCGTATAAGAAGGTCAAATGCAAGGGACAAATACAGCATGCTGTAATTGATTAGGTATACTTATGGCAAAATGAAAAATATGATCTTTTACTGAGATGCACATTTTAAACTTACGTTTGCACTTTATACATTAACTTTACAAGCTTACATATTTAGTTTTTTTAATCCGGTTAATTTGCTTATATTGCATATTAATTTATAGTGTTTTAGTTAGTTTAATTTCAAGCTAAAAAGTGTCACAAGATAACGGAATTTGATATTGTCTTCTTAAAATCACATGTTCAGTAAAATATACACCATAAGCAATAAGCTTTCGTGATCTACGTGCATCTCAGTAGGTCAATTTCGAATTAAATATAAGCTGATCAAAAAAGATATGAAGCTGTATTTAACATGTATATTACCATCTGCTGACCATGCAATGTCAGTTTTTTATTTATAACACTACACCACGGGCAACAGGCAGCAGATGCTCACGGTGTTGGGTCAGATCTTCGTTAATGAAGATTATTTCATATCCGCCGCGTGACTTCAGTTCACGTCGTTTAGTGTACATCTTTTGCCTGGCCCTGTAGCTAGTGAACTCAACGATTATACATTTTGTAGGGCGGGGTTTTCGTCCGCTATGTTTTCCAGTCCTGTGAGATCGGTCTATTTCATTGACAGACACATCGACACGCAGCGTATTGCAAAAAATGATCACTATGTCGTCTGTGCTTTCATTTAATTCAAGACTTTCCTGAATACCGGACCTTTTTTTTCGCCTTCTGTATTGTTCACTGGCATCCATTGAACGTTCAAGATCCATAACGCGGTCTCGCAGCATTTTGTTATCATTGCGCAGTGACTTATTGTCTATTTCGAGGCACTCAATTCGTTTCGATAGCCCATCGACAGCCCAAGAAACAATCGATTCAACCATGCTTTTCATTTTCATAAAAAGTAACGATTCAGTAAAATCTTTGAAAGCTTCCACTATTACCATCATGGCTTTGTTATCAAGTTTTACAAATGCCTTCTTTGTTTTTGCCATACTTTCAAAAGTATAATTAGAGTCACAGACAGAACCACTGATCAACTTTTTTTCTTAAAATCACAAGGCAAGACTGATATTGTAATTTTGGTTTTAGCAGCTGTATAAGGGAGTAGATGCTTCAAAATGTATTGTAAGTGAGATACTTATTCGTTCAGTATAGATTGAGCAGACGATGGACGTGACGACAATAACATGAAATACCGCCAAATTAATATACACGGTACACAGTATACACATAGATTGTTTTGTTATTCCATTTTTTATTTCCATCGTAATATAATATATATAATACATAATATATTTTGCAGAAAATATAATGTATGAAATACATAATATTTAGTATAGTTGTTTCACATTTTTACGATATAATTATGGTACAAAGCATCTATGAAGACTATGGTTGGTGTTAATAAAATATGTTAAAAGGTCAACCAACATGGATAGAATTACAAAACACATAGATTGTTGCTAAAATAAGCTCACTTTTTACTATAAACATAGAAAGTTTCAAATGCGTATATACTCACAGTTTCATGGCAAATTTACAGATGTATGTCCATATTAGTCTTCAGCTGGTCCACTAGAGTATTCCTAGGTTTCATAGCCATATACAACACACCCAACATTACCTGTCAGAATATCAGAAAAAAAGTAAAAAACACAGATGATAAGAACCAAGCAACAATATGTCCGCCACCTGAGATTCTTATCAACCTTGACGCTTCCGTTATCACAAATAATACAGTGGAATCAATGTAAAATAATTGCTTAAATTAAAATGAATATATGCATTAGCTACGATTATTAATACATGTGTTTAAGTTCATAGTTGATATGCAGTCATTTTGTGTCAAACACTACGAGGTCATCCGTTGCGTATCTTCCAACTAGTACAGCGCGAGTTCGTCTAAACATACACAAAGACAACACTCTATTGCCTTCTTTCAGCGAAGCAACATTAGCGATCTTCTCCGTTCCCTCGCTATTCAGTTGAATAATGTTCTTGGAAGAATATCCACACACCAACACTTGTCCTGACTCTGTCACGTGCACGTCGATCGGGCGTTGCAGTTCCGGGTCAGTGAAGAAAGCCAGGAGTTGTCCACACATGTTCAGGGTAAGGACTTGGCTGTGGGAAAAGTTGACGACATAAATCTTGTCACCACCCGCGTTCACTGCACACCTGTATACTATAAGTAGAAAAGTAAATCAGGACTATTAGTTTAATATGCGCTGTATTCATGTTTAGTTTAATATAAGAACTGGAACACGAAAATGTGCAATAACTACAGAATCCGCTTAGTGCCACATTGTCCGTCGCCTGTTGGCCTTTAAGGTAGAAATACGACAATCAAAGCGAAGCCAGATACGATAATCAACCATTTAAAACGACAAGCGACAATTCACGACAACACGAAATAATGCGGCATCATATCATAATTCCTTAAAATGAGCGGATGTCGTGTGATTTATTGATTTAAAGAAATGATATCATTTAAATTTCAGCAGAAACAAAAAAAACACATATTTTTACAGAGAGCGTTTCATACCGTGATTTTTTTTTTTTCAAACCAATTATGATCCGACCATAAGCATTCCAGAATAACTCACTTTACTTCTTTCTCTGTCCATACAAAAAAGCATCGTGTCGTGTTAGAAATAATTCTAAGAGCACAAAATAACAGAAACATAATGTATGACCAAATGAAAATCCATATATTTATTTATTTACAAGCCTGAATGTACAACTGCAGGATGCACTTATGTTCATCATTGTATGTTAATCATGAGTTTTATTAAGCCTATAAGTGTAATGTAATTAAATAAAGTGCCTGCGTTGTCTTTATTTTATTCTATTGTAAAATAAAATAAAAATGCTAACACAATAATTCTAATGAATTCTAACAATGTGTATGCTCATTTTGAATTAACGTGAGACAGTTTAAATGATTTCTGATCATCTTAGACATTATTTTTTAACTTTATGTCGTTTTTAGTTATTCGCTTGCGAACGACTAAAGTTACTAGACCACGAATTCCGA
>VMBQ01001475.1:0-100846 GCA_007657795.1 Dreissena rostriformis
ATCACATTAACGTATGACTATGGCTTGGGTGCAAAAAATGCGTCTATTTCTATGTTGTAACTGATGCTTCCTACCAGTAACAAGCTATCTCTTGTTGAATGCAAATCAATTATTTGTGCCTTCCCGTCATTGACAGTCGATATGACTTACTAACAGTGATCTCTCACAAATGTCTTAAGGTTAAAAAAAAACACGCAACCACTGGTTGTCTATCATTTTATCTCTCGTGTTTACCATTATTCGACGACATTCCACAAAGAAGAAGCATATATCTATGGTTTGGAAGCAAAACATATATATAGGATCTGGCATGAGTTGTCATATCATACCATATTTTATTAAACGAGTTCAGGAATTTTGTTAGTAAGCGAGCCTTTGGCGAGCTTACTAACGAATTTCCTGGACGAGTTTAATAAAATATGGTATGATAGTACAACGAGTGTCAGATCTTTTTTTATCACATGCTTTTAAATGAGCAAATTAAATAAATATTTACGCAAACATAATGATAAATCCCGAATGTTGTTACATTTCGTGACGTCATTTGACGTTGCAACGTCATTTCAGCAAAATAACAAACTGCGATTGGTCAATAAACGAAAACTAAGCCAATGAAAACGCTTAAACAGTATATTACACACGTGTAATATAAAAATATATGTAATGGTTATATTTCATGGGAAACAGGGTATGGCATGTGATAAATTTCTTATTTGTCTCAGTTCAGAGACATATTTTAATTGCAAATACGTTTTTCCGTTAAAGCTAAAGTTATAAATAGGGTGATTTCTAATAATATGACACTTTTTCCTTTATACAATGGCCCTAATGTGTTGTTCTTTGTGTCGGACTTGACATGTTGCATCTTTTATAACTTAGTTCTATATCAAAAACAGATAACGTCATGACAAAAGCGACATATACATCGTACAGGATAACTTAAAACATTATATTGTCTTCATGTTAAGTTTTTGTGTTTCAACCTACTTCTCAGAATTGTATGGTAAATGATATCCTTGGTTTTCATTCCCTGCAGTGTCTAAACTGGCAGCTTTACAGCAAATATGTTATGCAAATCAACGCTGCTATTACTTCGCCATTCACCTGCAATTAAAAGCAATACACTTCCCGTGTTGCTTACAATCATTCAGAGTAGTTGCAGTGTTTTCACAGACTGACAGTGATCTGACATATTTCCCATGGATAAGAATTAACTTCAATGATTTTGATCTGATATATGTCCCACTGGATTAGCAGTTACTTCAATGATTGTGATCGGACATATGACCCATGGATTATCAGTTAATTCAATGGCAGTGATCTGACACATGTTCCGTGGATTAGCATTTTCTTCTCTGACAGTGGTCATACACATGTCCGATGGATTAGCAGTTACTTCAATGATTGTGATATGCCATATGACCCATGGATTAGCTGTCACTTCAATGAATGTGATCTGAGGTATTTCCCATTGGTAAAAAGTTACTGGACTTACAATGATCTGACACGTGTCTCATGGATTAGCATTTACTTCACTGACAGTGGTCATACACATGTCCCATGGATAAGCAGTTACTTCAATGACAGTGATCTGACGTATTTCCCATTGATAAGCAGTTACTGCACTGACAATGATCTGACGCATGTTCCGTGGATTAGCATTTGCTTCACTGACAGTGGTCATACACATGTCCCATGGATTAGCAGTTACTTCAATGACAGTGATCTGAGGTATTTCGCATTGATAAGCAGTTACTTAACTGACAATGATCTAACGCATGTCCCATGGATTAGCATTTACTTCACTGACAGTGATCATACACATGTCCCATGGATTAGCAGTTACTTCAATGACATTAATCTGACGTATTTCCCATTGATAAGCAGTTACTTCACTGACTATGATCTGACACATGTTCGGTGGATTAGCATTTACTTCACTGACAGTGGTCATACACATGTCCCATGGATTAGCAGTTACTTCAATGACAGTTATCTGACGCATTTCCCATTGATAAGCAGTTACTTAACTGACAATGATCTGACGCATGTTCGGTGAGTTAGCATTTACTTCACTGACAGTGGTCATACAAATGTCACGTGGATTAGCAGTTACTTCAATGACAGTGATCTGAGGTATGTCCCATTAATTAGCAGTTATTTCAATGTCACTGATATGACGCATGGCCCATGGATCAGCAGTTACTTCACTGACTGTGATCTGGCGCATGTCCCAGAGTGAGTGAAGTAACTGCCCTATGAATAAGCAGTCATGTAGATGTGAATATGCTGTTGCATACCCCTTAACTTCACTCTTTTTATTTACCACTATTCGAATACAAGATGAACATAAAAGAAGTAACGTATAACACTGGCTTGGACGCAGAAGCAGAACGTACATTTACGTCTTCTTTGCCTAGGTCTCACCGTTCAAATATGTTTAATACTAAAATATAAATGTTTACAAAAAATGTGATGAAAATAATAATAATAATAATAATAATAATAATAATAATAATAATAATAATATTAATAATAATAATAATAATAATAATAATAATAATAATAACTACGACTAATCTAAAATGAATATAAACACGATTGTAAATCAGTATTAAAACACAAATAAACATTATTACTACAGCAACTTAAAAATTAGTATAAAATGTTCAATGAAACGTAAACACTTAAGGTCAGGATCAATTCAAACTCGTCCATTGTGTGCTGTATAAGGATAAACTGTTAATGAACACTGTTGCGATCATACTGATTGTGCTGTGTCAGCTTAAATGGATATTTTGTGCTCTGTGATCTATTGGTGCGTGAATACAGTCCTGTGTCATCCATTCATTGTAACTGATGCTTCCTGCCTGGAACAAGCTGTCTCTGGTTGAATGTAAATCAATTGACTGGGCCTTTTAGTCGTTGTCAGTCGCAATTACAGTACTGACAGTAATCTATGACAACTATTTTATGGATGCAAAAACACACCTACGTGTGTAATCACCTGACATTTTTTTTATCCATAATTTTTACTTTCTTGTTAACCACTACTCTGACAAAAACAAGAAGTAACACATGTCTTTGGTTTGGAAGCAAATCATTTTTGTTTCATATTTTTCGCAGGTCATAGACATTATAAAATTGTAAATATATTATTGATGCTTCAGCAATGTGTAGGTTTCTAACCAATGATATAACGCATTCTACTGTATATTAGAGTCTAAATGTGCTGCATTTTTGAGTCGAACTAGCTCCACCTTTAAGTACTTCCTTATGTATTGCGTACAGATTATGAAGATAAAAAGAGGAACATATGCCTTGTACAAGAGCTTACAAGTATTTTTGTAAACCCTACTACTAAATACTATGCTCGGTTTTCTTTCCCCGGCTTGGATAGTTTTTTTTACAGCAAACAACAGTTGTGTTAATGAACATTGTCATGACTTTAATATATTCTATAGCTGTAGCCTATATACACTACATTCCATCACACAATTTATTTAATTTCAATTCACTGTGATTACCTTTAGCAGTTACTTCACTGACAGTGATCATACACATGTCCTATGGAAAAGCAGTCACGCTTTTGTGAGTAAGAACCTGCTACTGCATATCCAGGCGTGTCCTTTTCTTTTCAGCCGTAGTCGTCACTTTTTAATAAAAATTCGTTCAACCCTTACACCCATTAAGTTGATTTCAAACACACGAATTTTCCTTTGTGTGTTTTGCAAAGTGCTTTAAACCTCATTTTTGAAACAAAACGTTACCATCCTATTACTGGTTTAATTATTCAATACTTCAATTACAATCTCTTCTGAAACCGCTTGGTGGCAATTGAACACACAGTTTTAATGTTATTGAGTGGTTTGTAGAACGCTTTTATTTTGATTAATTAAAACTATGAATTATTTCTTCTGATGCATTTTGCTCAGGTATATCCTTCTCTGTTGTACCCAAGTATGTTCGTTCGTTTTAAACCAGCTGAAGGATGGTTTATCTTTTGGCCCCTTTCTTCCTCCGTGTATATATGATGTCGTTCGAAAGAACACAAATTATGAAGATTAAACAGCTCCTTTTTTAACATGAATTACACATGGTAATTGATGATCCTTTTTGAGACTACATACTGAAATCATAAAACTAATGACGGTTTTCCTTTTAAAAGCTCACCTGAACACAACATGCACATGTTGAGCTTGTGTTATATTCTTTCTTATGTTTCCTGCCCATTACTATCCGTCTGTTGTTGAATGCATAACACAAAGATATAATGAACATTATCGTCATTCATACTCGTCCTTACTTCACTTGCATCGATCTGACACATGTCTTATTGTTCAGCAGACACATCACCATGTGGGGTATCACCTGGTATTGCTTATCCAGCAGCTTCACTCTGTTGTTGTACCAGTATTAAACAGGAACACTCACACGACTGTGTATCTGTTCTTTTTTAACCCTCCTTCGTAGAATCGGATGGTATATATTATCCTCGATTTGTATTCCTCTGCACTGCCCACTAGCAATGCGTACGATATTGTCAAACCTGTGCCGCTTGGATGGGTGTTGAACGGCAAACATTTAATGTTAATGAACACTGTCAGGGATATTTTATTCTAGAGCTGTAGCCGAATATAAGCTACATACCATCCGCAAATTTATTTAAATTCATTTCACTTTAACTTACTCTTCCATTTTTTACCAGTACGTGGAGTTTATAGCGAAGTTTTTGTTTAATTGTGAAAATCGACAAAAAAATCGCCTTCCGTCATAATTGACATTTGGACGTCGAGAATTACACTGTTCGATTTTGGGTTCATATTTGTGAAACTTTTAGCTGTTTTGGACATACTTGGTGTTTTTTTTTATGAAATAAACGGTGTTTAGTCATAGATGGACGCCTTATCCTGGCAACCACAACGACATACGTGTGCATTGTTTGATCTTTGATGCTGTTGCATAGTGTTATTCAATACACCTGTGAAATCATCGTTGGCTACCGTTTCGCTTATTATATATATAAGGTCATTTTGTTTTCAAGTACCTGTGATCCATTGCATATCCAATAACTTAAATTTCGTGTTGTATAGCTATTCGAAAACAATCTGACCATAACAGATGAAACGTATGACTATGGTTTGGGAGCAAAACATACCTCTATGTGTATGTTGTAACTTAAACTTCCTACCAGTAACAAGCTGCCTATTGTTGAATGCAAATCAAGTATGTGTGCCTTCCCGTCATAGACAGTCGCTACTACTTTACTGGCTGTGATCTCTGACAAATGTCAATGGATCGAAACACACACCATCCTGGGTTATTACGTGACTTTGTTTGTCCGTCATCTTCATTCTCCTTTTTACCACTATTTAACAACAATCTGACAACAAAATAAGTAATATTTGTTTTGAAGGAAAAAATATATTTTATCTTTATGTAAGGTAATAAACACATTATAATTGTTAATTAAATTACGTTGGTCTGTTGAAGCTAAAGAAATGAGTAGGCTTTTTTCTTCTAAAATGAAACATTCCATTGTATATAATGGTCTAAATGTGCTGGACATTTTAGTCTAACATGATATGCACCACATTTGATTACTTCATTCTCTGTTGAGAACAGATAACGCAATTACAAAACAAGACATAGGCCTTGCACAGGAAAACTCCAAAGAACTTGTTGTCTTAAGTTTCAGTCTTTTTGTTAACCCTACGTCTAAGAATTGGGTGGTAAATACTATTTTCATTCCCTTGCACTGTTGATGTGTGCTGTGTACTATACCCACAAAACCGGACAGCTTTGGTAGGGTTTAAACAGCCAATAAATGATTTTTTGGAACACTGACATGACTTTTGTTTAGTTACTCTAGCCAAATATAGGCCATATTCCCTCATAAAATTGCTTTAAATCAATTCAAGATATAAATGCGTCATCCTGTTGTTCGCCACTAACCTGTTGTTAAATGTAAAACACTTCTCGTGATCCTAAACGTAATTCACAGTTGCAGTTACTTCACTGACTGTGATCTGACACATGTCCTTTGGATAAACAGTTATGCAGTTACTTTATTGACAGTGATCTGACGTATGTCCCATGGATTAGCAGTCATGTCGCCGCGAGTAAGCACCTGCTATTGCATATCCGGCAACTTCACTCTAGTGTGTTACCATTATTTGAATACAATCTGACCTTAAAAGAAGAAACGTATGAATATGGTTTGAAAGTAAATCATGTATATTTCTAGTTTGCTCGGGTCATGTAACTGTTTAAGCATGCAATGTTAATGAACTCTGTTCCAAATCATACTCTGTGTGCGGTTTTAGCTCACATTGACATTGTGTTCTCTGTAATCTATTGGTATATGCGCTCATAAGCTTAAGTCCTAAGTCATCAATTCATTGTAACTGATGTTTCCTGCAGCACACAGTCTGTCTCTTGTTGAATGCAAAAGAAATTAAATCGATTATGCATTCCCGTCATTGCCAGTCGCTGTTACTTTACTCTGACAAATGTCTCAGTTATCAAAACTCACACCACCATGGGTTATCAGCAGACATTGTAAGTCCCTCACCTTGTTTCTCACTATTGTGGAGGAAAATAAAAGCTATATTCCTTTAACAAAATTCTTTAAATTCACTTTACTTTAACTGTTGCTTCCATCTTTTCAGCAGGTTTCTTGCAATCATTCAAAGTTGCAGTAACTTTACTGACAGTGATCTGACACATGTCCCATGGATTAGCAGTAACTTTAATGACAGTTGTCATACACATGTCCCATGGATCAGAAGTAACTTCACTTACAGTGGTCATACACATGTCACATGGATAAGCATTTACTTCACTGACAGTGGTCATACACATGTCCAATGGATTATCATAACTTCAATGACAGTGATATGGCACATGTCCCATGGATCAGAAGTAACTTCACTGACTGTGATCTGGCGCATGTTCCGTGGATTAGCATTTACTTCACTTACAGTGGTCATACACATGTCCCATGGATTAGCAGTTACTTTAATGACAGTGATCTGAGGTATGTCTCATTGATAAGCAGTTATTTAATTGACACTGATATGACGTATTTCACAGGGATAAGCATTTACTTCACTGACAGTGGTCATACACATGTCCCATAGATAAGCAGTTTCTTCAATGACAGTGATCTGAGGTATGTCCCACTGAGTAGCTGTTACTTCACTGACAATGATATGACGCTTGCCCCATGGATCAGCAGTTACTTCACAGACTGTGATCTGGCGCATGCCCTATATATAAGCAGGCATGCAGGTGTGAATAATCACCTGCTCTTGCATACCCTACAACTTCACTCTCTTGCTTTACTACCATTCGAATAAAAGATTAACATGAAAGAAGTAACATATAACAATGGCTTGGACGCTGAAGCAGCATGTACGTTTACGTCTTCTGTGCCTTGGTCTCATCGCTCAAATATGTTTAATACTTAAATATAAATATATATAAACAAAAAAATGTGATAATAATAATAATAAGTTAATACGACTAATCTTAAATGAATATAGAAACGACAGTAAATCAGTCAAAAAACACAAATAAACACTGTAGGTCAGGATCAATTCAATCTTATTCATTGTGTGCTGTATAAGGATGAACTGTTAATGAACACAGTTCTTATTCATACCGATTGTGCTGTGTCAGCTTACATTGATATTTTGTGCTCTGTGATCTATTGGTGCATGAATACAGTCCTGTGTCATCCATTCATTGTAACTGATGCTTCCTGCCTGGAACAAGCTGTCTCTGTTTGAATGTAAATCAATTGACTGGGCCTTCCAGTCGTTGTCAGTCGCAATTACAGTACTAGCAGTGATCTATAACAACTATTTAATGGATATGAACGCACACCTACGTGTGTTATCATCCGACATTTTTAGTACATAATTTTTACTTTCTTGTTTACCACTACTCTGACCATAAAAGAGGTAACATGTATCTTTTGTTTGAAGCAAAGAGTATATTTTCTTATTTTTCGCAGGTCATAGACATATTATAATTGTTAATATATGTTTGAAGCTTCAGTAATTTGTTGGTTTCCTACATAGCAATGATATAAAGCATTCTACTGTATATGAGAGTCTAAATGTGCTGCTCTTTTGATTCGAACTAGTTCCACCTTAAAGTATTTCATTATGAATTGCGTAAATGTAATGAAGATAAAAAGAGCGACATATGCCTAAAAAAAGAGCTAACACGTATTGTTGTCTAAGGTTGTAGTCTTTTTGTAAACCCAACGTCTCAGAATCGGATGGTAAATACTATGCTCGGGTTACTTTTCCCTGCTTGGATAGTTTCTTTGTACAGCAAACATGTTGTGTTGATGAACACTGTCATGACTTTTATATTTTGTAGCTGAAGCCTTATAAACGCTCCATTCCATCACACAATTTATTTAATTTCAATTCACTGTGATTTCTTTTCGCCAGTGACCTGTTGTTGAATGAAAAACACTTCTCGTGTTCCTTCCAGTTATTCACAGTTGCAGTAAATTTTCTGACAGTGATCATGCACATGCACCTTGGAAAAGCACTTAATCTTTTGTGAGTAAGCACCTGCTACTGCATATCAAGGCGCGTCCCTTTCTTTTTAGCCGTAGTCGTCACTATTTACCAAAAATGTGTTCAACCCTAAAACCCATTAAGTTGATATCAAACACACGCACTTTCCTTAGTGTGTATTTCAAAGTGCTTAAACATCATTTTTGATACAAAACGTACCCATCCTGTTACTGGGCCATTTAATTATTCAACACTTCAATTACGGTCTCTTCTGAAACCGCTTGGTGGCAATTGAACACATAGATTTAATGTTATTGAGTGGATAGAAGAAGGCCATTATGGTGATTCATTTAAACTATGAATATTGTGTTCTGACGCATTTTGCTCAGGTATATCCTGCTCTGTTGCATCCAAGTATGTTCCTTCTTTTTTAACCAGCTGAAGGGTGGTTTATCTTTAGGCCCCTTTCTTCTTACATGTATCTGATGCCCTTTGAAAGAACACAATGAATATTAAACAGCTGCTTTTTTCTAATATGAAGTGCATAGTGTTAGTGTGATTGTGTACTTAAATTTATCCCACGAGTGAAGAAAGGTTTACATGGCGAGGCTTGCCGAGCCTTGTAAGCCTTTCTGAGAAGAGTGGGACAAATTTAAGTACACAATCACACTTACATAGTATTCTATTTATCCTACAAAGTAAAAAAAATAAAAAAAAAATACCTATTTTTCCTGTTCATCATACCTCTACGTCCCAGATTTTACCGGGAACGAAAACGACTTTTGTTGTTTGGCGTGTTAATAATGACGTCTTGAGCACGCGCGCTTAATATTTGTAAAAATGTTTTTTTGCTGTTTGTATTGCATTTTGTGTTTAAAATATATTACATCTTGGTATCAAATTGTTTGATTTTTGAATCTGATTCGATTTTACTTAAAATGAATACTTTATAGTTGATTCCGAGTAATATGACATTCCTCCACACATGACTAGGTGTGGGATAAACATAGTTGTGAAATAAACCTTATATTTTCTTTATAGGTCGTATTGTGTTCTATAAAATCATTTACCTGTAGGATAAACATGTTTATTGTATGATCTTTGTTGAGACTTCATACTGAAATGCTAAAACTAAGGACAGTTTTCCTTTTATAAGCTCACCTGGGGACAACATGCATGCACATGTGGAATTTTTTATATATTCTAACTGATGCTTCCTGCCTATCACTATTTGTTTGTTGTTGAATGCATAACACAAAGATATAATGAACATTATCGTCATTCATAATCGTCCTAACTTCACTGGCATTGATCTGACACATGTCTTTTGGTTAACTATAACTATAAAAAAAACACTGTTCAAATTAATACTGATTGTTCTGATTCAGCTTACATGGACGTGTGTGCTCTCTGATCAATTGGTGTATGTGTACAATGAATTCAGTCCTGGGTGATCAATGGTAAATCAGGCTTCCTGCCTGGAACACGCTGTCTCTTGGTGAAATCGAATAAATCCTGTTTGCCTTTCCGTCATTCACAGTTTTAGTTACTTCACTGAAATTGATCTGACGTATGTCTCGTGGTTAAGCAACCATGCCTCTGTGCGTTAGGACCTGCTATAGCATATCCAAATACTTTACTCTCTTGTTGTACAGCTATTAGAATACAATCTTACCATAACAGAAGTTACGTATGACTTAAGTTTGGGAGCAAAAAATACGTCTATTTCTATGTTGTAACTGATGCTTCCTACCTGTTACAAGCTGTCTCTTGTTGAATGCAAATCAAGTATGTGTGCCTTCCCGTCTTTGACTCTCGTTGTTACTTTACTGGCTGTGATCTGTTACATATATCTGATGGATCAGAACACACAAAACATCATTGGTTATCACGTGACCTTGTTTGTCCATTATCTTCGCTCTCTTGTTTACCACTTTTCGACGACAATCTGACCATAAAAGAAGCTTCTTGTGTCTAGATGTCTAGGGCTTTAAAGAAATACATAAATTTATATTTGTGTAAGGTAATAGACGCATCGTAACTTTTGACCTTTTGAAACTAACGTCATTTTTAAGTTTTCTAACTTATCATATAAAACATTTCACAGCACATACTGGTCTTATTTCGCTGTACTTTTGAGTCAAAATGTACAGGTACCACCTTTTGTTACTCCATTGCAACTTGGGAATAGATTACGTAATAAAAAAGCGACATAGGCCTTATACAGACAAGTCATACATATTTTTTTGTGGATTTTTAGATTTTTTGTCTCAGAATCGGCTGGTGAATAATATCCTGTGTTTTCATTCCACTGCACTGTCAAATAGTACTGTGTATTATACCCTCATAGTCGGGCAGTTTGGATTGGGTGTAAACAACAAACATGTTATGATATTGAAATCTGCCATGACTTTTTTACTCTATAGCTGTAGCTAAATATAGGTCATATTCCATCATTAAATGTATCTTAATTCAATTCATTGTAACTGCTTCTTCATACCTTTCTCCAGTTACATGTTGGTGAATGCAGAACAGTTCTCGTGTTACTTAATATCATTCACAGTTGCAGTGACTTCACTGACCCTGATCTGACACATGTCAAATGGATAAGCAGTCATGCAGACGTACGTAATGACTTGCTATTGCATAACCAGCTACATGACAACAATACAAATAATAATAAAATAAAAATAATAAAAATAATAAAAATAATAATAATAATAATAATAATAATAATAATAATAATAATAATAATAATAATAATAATAATAATAATAATGAAGATTCAAATTAAATCATAATAGAAAAGATAGAAAATCAATCATGAAACAAACAAAACGTAAATATTACAGAAAATGTATATTTACTATAATACATGTTCCATTGGAACGTAAACAATCTATGCCAGGAGTAATGTAAATTGATTTAAATTGAGCTGTTTTAGCATGCAATATTAATAAACACTGTTCTCAATCATACTTATTGTCTTGTTATATCTTTAATTGACATTTTGTGCTCTATGATCTATTGGTATATGAGAACAGTGACTACAGCACTGCGTCATCAATTCGTTGCAACTGATGCTTCCTGCCTGGAACAAGCTGTCTCTGGTTACATGTAAAGAAATGAATCGTTTGTTCCTTCCTGTCATCCGACAATAATCTGTGCATTATTGGTTTATGCGTACAGTGATTTCAGTTCTGGGTCATCAATTCATTGTAACTGATGCTTCCTGCCTGGAACAAGTTGGCTCTTGGTAAATGCGAAACAAATAAATATTGTGTTTCTTCCGTCATAGACAGTCGCTGTTACTTACATGACAGTTATCTGACACATGTCCAATGGCTAAGCAGTAATGCAGCATTAAGTAATCACCTGCGTTTGCATACCCCGTCATTGTAAACGATGATTCCTGTCTGTAACAAGCTGTTTCTTGTTGAATGCAAATTAATCGTGTAAGCCTTCCCGTCATTGTCAATCGGTGTTACTTTACTGACTGTGATCTCTTACAAATGTGTTATGGATCAGAAGAAACACACCACAATGGGTTATCACGTGACATTGTTTGTCCATCATCTTTACTCTCTTGTTTACCACTATTCGACGACAATCTGACCACAAAAGAAGTAACACGTGGCTATGGTTTTGAAGCAAACATATATTTCTCATTTTCTCAGGTCATACATATTTTAATTTTAAATATATTGGTCCATGCAATCTCAAATAAGTTTGAGTTTTTTTACTAATAATATAAAGCATTCCAAGAAATTAATAATGGTATACATGTGGTGTACATTTGCGTACAACTTTGACATGAACCACTTTGTATTACTGCATTCTATATTAAACGCACAACGTCATGACAACAGCGACATCGGCCTCGTACATAAAAACTTGCACCGTTCGTTGTCTAGTCTGTACTGTCGAAGAGTACTGTGTGCTCTACCCTAAAAACCGGACAGTTTTAATAGGCTTTTATCGGCAACCCTTTAATGTTTATGAATACTGCCATAACCTTTTACTCTTTATTTTTATCCATACAGGTAACATTCCCTCGATAAATGTCTTTAAATTCAATTCACTGTAACTGCTTCTTCTTGCATTTCGCCAGTTACCAGTTACCTGTTGTTGAATGCAATAAACTTATCATGTTTCTTACAATCATACACAGTTGCAGTTACCTCACTGAAAGTGATCTGATACATGTCCCATGGATAAGCAGTAACTTCACTGACAGTGATCTGACACATGTCCCATGGATAAGCAGTTACGCCGCCTTTCGTAGGCACCTTCTATTGCATCTCCAGCAACTTCACTCTCTTGTTTAAAAACTATTCTGATACAATAAAAGAAGAAACGTATGGCCATGGCTTGGAATCGAAACATAGCATATTTCAAGTTTACTCAAGTTACAAATATTTTTTTTATACTTATATATATCGATGTTATTTTTATCATGATAATAATTATTAATATTATTATGATAATACTAATAAGTACGAATAATAATAAATAAATATATATATAGCAAATATAGGAAATCAAAATATAACACAAATAAATAATATATACATATTACAGCAAATTAACTTAACTATAATAGAATATTCAAGCAAATTGTTAACACTCCTGGTCAGGAGCAGTTCCAACTGATTCATATTGTGTTATAGCTGTGAATGTTAATAAAAACTGTTCCCAAGCATACGGGTTGTGCTGTTTGACCTTGCAATAATAATGGTAACTGTTCCCTATTATACTGATTGTAATTTGTAACTGATGCTTCCTTCCTGACACAAGCTGGCTCTTGTTGAATGCAAAACAAATAAATATGTTGTGTCTTCTGTCGCTGTTATTTCACTGACAGTTATCTGGCATGTCCCATGGATTAGCAGTGATGCTGCAGTGAGTTATCACCTGCTATTGCATATCCAGCATTGTTGTAACTGATGTTTCCTGCCTGTAACACGATGTCTCTTGTTGAATGCAAATAAATCGTGTGTTACTTTCTCGTTATCGACAGTCACTGTTACTTTACTGACTGTGATCTCTGATAAATGTCTTTTGAATCAGAAGACACACCACCGTGGATACTCACTTAACAGTGTGTGTCAATCATTTTGTGTTCTGCGATCTATTGTTGTATGAGTAAGGTGACTACAGTCCTGGGTAATTAATTCATTGTAACAGATAGTTCCTGCCTGGAACAAGCTGTCTCTTGTTGAATGCCAATAAAACGGTCTTTTCTGAAATAGTTTGACAATTCACTGACAGTGCCTGTAGGTTTCTGGATTTCTTTTCAAACTGATATTATATTATCATTTTAGTGCACACTTAAAAATAGAATTTACCTATTAATGTTTTTTATTCAAACTCACTAATGCTTATTTCATTGATGTTGCTTATGATGTTGCCTCTAATACGAAGGATTTGAAAATTATTTCAGTGACATGCAAATTGGTTACTCAAGCCCAAATACTAAGAAGAATGTGTTTGTTTCTTATAAGAAACAATTCCGCCAGGTGATGGATGTGTTGTATTTTTATTAAGAAATGTGTTCAACATGCTGTAAAAAGAAACAATCCTTTCTAACTTGCTTAATCGTTATAACCATTCCGATTTTTTTTTTGTTTTGCTGTTGCTTTATTTCGTTACAGTTGTTCTTCGTAAATAGCTATATGTCTAGTACTTGTATGTTAAGGATGTATGTGTATTGTTTTTTCCAATGTATGGAAATTCACATTTTCCACTTTATAAGTTTTAATATTCGATATTGATTTTTTTGTTTCTGTTTTTTTATACCCCCACAAACGAAGTTTAGGGGAGTATTTTGGATTTTCGGTCTGTCTGTATGTCGGTCGGTCCGTGTTAAGTGTCCGATCTCTAATTCAAATTGTTTTCATCCGATCTTCACCAAATCTAGATGATGTCTAGGCCAAGTTTGAACATGGGTCATTCCGGGTCAACAACTAGGTCACGGGGTCACTTAGTGCTTTTTGTAACATTCAGCATGTTGTCCACTCTCTAATTCAAGTACTTGTCATCCGATCTTCACCAAACTTGGTCAAAAGTTTTATCTAGACGATCTTAAGGCCAAGTTTGTACATTGGGCCTTGCCGGGTCAAAAACTAGGTCATTGGGTCACTTAGTGCGTTTTAAACATTGAGCATGGTGTCCGCTCTCTATTTCAAGTACTTATCATCCGCTTTTCACCAAACTTGGTCAGAAGTTTTATCTAGATGATCTTTAGGCCATGTTCGAACATGGACCATGCAGGGCCAAAAACTAGGTCACGGGGTCACTTAGTGCGTTTTACACATTCAGCATGGTGTTCCCTATTTTCATCCGCTCTTTATGTGGATTATTCGTCACGTCTGTGACAAAGCTCTAGGTACTTTTTCCTTAAATGCTAATTATTATCTACATTATAATATTAATGCCGTTTAGGTTGTCGTTTTTTCTATCTTCACTTTAACGCAATCGTTTTTTAATTTTCGATCTGTTATTGACGTTGAATGTTTGTGATATATCACATTAAACATTACTATACCTATTGTTCACGATTTGGGTTTTTGTAATGATATGTATATGTGAACATTTATTACAGTTACGGTGTTTTATTAGTATACATTTATAAAATGTATTTAATATATGTCTTTTCAATAAAATATCAATATTAAAAATATGTAATGTGTTATGTCTTATACAAATTAAAACTTCAGTCTGAGTACATTATACCACAATAAACTATAACACAAAAAACATACTACATATTTGTACTTGACTATCAGTTAATATTCATGTGGTTGTGACTATGTGTTGCCTATATTAACGGAACATTACTGCATTATTGTCCCATACACAATGCATAATTATATTAAATCATAAATGACAAATTGAAGCGTGATGATTGTGTCACTTAAATTCACTGCAAGAATATGTCATTTATTATTTCGCCGTAACATCTATGCATCTAATGGTATTATCTTGTTCGACGTCAGTTTTTAGAATGCAATCATTTTTTGAAGTAGTATAAAGTCAAAATGTTCTTCAATGATTTCTAATGGTTTAATTTAGTTGAGCAGCGCTCTGGAAAAAAAGGACTTAATGCATGTGGGTACAGTGTCGTCAAAGATTAGCATGTGCAGTCCGCTCAAGCTAATCAGGGACGATACATTCCACATAAACTGAATTGTCGCTTAGAAGATACCTTTAAATGAAAAATACTATAAAAGCGGAAAGTGTCGCTTCCCTCGTTACTCGCAGGCCATACGATAATTTAAGCACAACTTCTTAGAGCAGTACTCAACAACGTGCATCGAACTTTGCACCAGAGCTGCCCACGTCATCATATTTTCGATACAACTAGTCACGTATAAATAACAATGTCAAGGCATGTCACGTCGCCAAAAGAGATATGATCGTTAAGCCTCCAAAACTGGTGACATTGTTACGCACTTCTGGTTTGAGGTACACAGTTTTAATTACTTTATTACTTATAACTTTCAAATATATGCTAATATAGTGCTACGATAGTTACATCCGTTTTCAGATAAGAAACGAGGCGAACTAAACGTTCAAACAATAATTTATTCATACGAGGACAAAAAGTCGCTGTGTACAACCCATACAAGAAAAACACAATGTACATTGTTTGTAACCGCCAGCTCCTAGGTATTATACTAGGGTAGCATTCGCACAGTTTTACACATGTGAAGCACAGTCAGTGACCAAGATTCCGGTCATTAATGTTACGTGACTGACCAAAATAATGACCAAGAAATTGGAACGAAACATGACTTCATTTACCAAACGTCATAACAATCAGACACAATGGCGCCTTATTTAGAAAAACAATGAAAAATACAAAGTATTCATATAGATGGCTCACTTTCAGATATAAAATTTGGTGATGTTTAGATTATATAGACTCAGTTGTGAACATTTGTCGCCGTGTATAGGTCGCCATGGCGTAGTGGATATGGTGTCCGCCTAGCGATCGGGAGGTCACGGGTTCGAACCCCACAGCGGGCGTTTCTTCGATCTCCCCCGAAGACACCAAGTTCTGGTTCTAGTTCCATGAAACGGACTTGAGAGCGTTTCTATAAGCCTAAGGCTTTCAATGCAATCGAGCTAAAATAAATAGGTTTAAACTAACATTTGTCAATTGTTTTATATAGTCACATAATGTCACCAGTATGAACAACTTAAAAGGCAATCAATGAAAAATGTAAGTGCTACTGTCACCCCTGGGGTGTATCGATATGGAAAACATTACCCGCTATAAACAGCTGCGAAGAAAAAAAACGTATGCATGCATGAAGGCCTACAAAACGTATATCAATCTCCTCGTAACTTCCGCCAATAAGTAACAGTTCTGCAGGGCTTTTACCAACGAGAACACTGGTAAACTTCGGACGATTATGAAATATTGCAAACCAACGATGCACACCTTGTTCATCCATGAGGCAGGTGTTGGGTAGCTTCTCCAGAGGATTGAAATGCATTAGGCTTTAAGGCTGCATTCCATCTCGGTCCCTAAAGGTGATTTCAAACGACATTGCCCCAGTATTAACAAAACTTTACCAAGAATCCCTTGACAGAAAACACCACGAACGACTGGAAGACAACCTACGTAATCCTTATTAAAAAGGTAATTTATCGTACTGTGTCCCTAGCCTCAATGTGCTGCAAAACTTTAGAACCTATCTTTCACACACTTATAATGTCACACATCGACCGATACATAATATTAGAAACATAGGTTTTACAAAACAGGAGTGTGCGCGTGACAAATAATGTCATTCGCGACCTCACATCTAGTGTAGATGTAGCTGACCAAATAAATGCTTTCTTACTTGATCTCAGCAAGGAATTCAAAAGCGTATCGCATGAGAGACTCATCGATACACTTCAGCCTGACTGCATTCACACTACAGTTCGGGTCTTGATAACACGTTTCCGGTCAGGACGTAGCCAAGTCCTGGTGCGATCTAATAAGAAACCTATATCGCCTTTTTGCTCCGATGCATCCGAAGGAACTGCACTCGGCCAATTCCTGATCATTATGTACATTAATGACCTATCCAACACAATGAAATCAACAAGCCAATTATTGACTGACGACAGTTTTTGTTTATGGGAAGTTTAACGAGTATCATGTTAGAATATAAGTAATATGACTTCTATACTATAGTACTTTTTTTCGTTTCATATTTCTTAAAGAAGTGCAGCATCTCAATTTTAAAACATCCGCATATCAAATTTGTATGTCACTAATTTGTGTGCAGTTAACATCGTATGATATAATCGAAATACCGAACTTCGCGCAATAGAAACACCCCAGTATCACACAAGTAATTTTTACTATTGCCTTTTTCTTGATTTAAATCATTTTAATATAAATGGTTTTGTTACAGATGAATATATTAAACAAGCATGTGTCGTTATGAAAACACATAAAACACGGTTTCAGAATTTTAGTAAGTACGAGTTGTTTTTTGAGTACAGGATGGGTTGATTATGTGATACATAGCCTGCATAAAACTAGTTGTATTGCCATAAACAATGCCTGGTAACCAGACGTTTACGGATGTGCGCACAAATCAGTTTGTGTAACGTGTATGGTACAATCGGCAGTAAGGATATTGATCCAAGTGTAACACATTGGAACACAACTCCGGTTTATATGATTCTCTTTTGGGATTTGTCATGGTGGGGTTCGCAAACAAAACAGTACTCATAAACTGCAATTTGACAAAAGTACGTTTGAGTCATGATGTTATTCTTCAGCATGTAAGTATTATTTTTGTACAATTAACAGTAAGATAAATGTTATTTTAACATAATGTAACAATTGAATAAATAGATATATTGATCATGGTTATAAAACTGTTAATGCAAACAGCAAACATTTGCATTAATACGTAAAGCAAATATAAAAATATCAGTAATGAAACCTACTTGCGAACACAATACTCCATTATAAATACATTGCAAACTTCACCCGTCCGTCTACCACTACTGAATTTATTTAACAAAGCAAACTATTCGAACAGCTAACGAAATAAGAGTATTCAATGTTTGTGTTCCGCAGATCTTACATCCGCCTACAAGTGGTATGAAGTGCTTTATAAAGTAGCCTTCGCCGTGACAAGCCGATTTTCGAGAGCATTAAAATTACAGAGGAAGATTCTACATATGCAACAAGCATCAAAACTTTACAGAAATATTTAGGTCGCTTCATCTCTGCACGCAAACTTCAGAAATTATGTAGTTATGTTGCGGTTTGCTTGAGTGTGATGATGATGATGATGATGATGATGATGGTGATGATGGTGGTGATGATGATGATGATGCTGATGATGCTGCTGATGATGATGATAATGATGATGATGATGATGATGATGATGATGATGATGATGATAATGTTGATGATGATGATGATGATGATGATGATGATGATGATGAAGATGATGATGATGATGATGATGATGAAGATGATTATGATGATGATAATAATTAAATGTGATCAATATTATACATTTTTGCGTTTATGCAACTGAATGCATCGCAGTTGTATAGACGACGCGGTTATACTGTACACAAATCTGACAAATAATCATGATAACATATCATTTCTCAAAAGAAAAATGAAGACAGTATGAATATTGATCTTATGCATTCTGAGTTATAAACGCATTAATAAGATAATGTGCGAAAATGGGTCTTATGTTATGGCCAGTTTAGCTGTCCGCTATAAAGTCACGCCACGGTTCGTGGTCCCATTATGGCATAAGACTCATTTAACGTTAAGCGGCTCATATGAGTGTGTGTCTATAAGCATTATTCAACATTTCTGTCACACTAATTTACTTATAAGGGTTACACATAGGTCCTGCTTGAGACAAACATGTTTACGGATTGTGATCTTCTTTGGTTTTAAATGCATTTGTTAATGTACACTATTTATTCTGATTCTGATTATTCCTTGAATGTCTAGAACATCCGCGCTTGTGTAATCGTATCGTTAATCATACAATTATTTTAGTTGTGATACAAAAACTATGTCCAAGTATTTTTGTATGCCTTAAGCATAATAAAGCCAAAACAATAATAACGTTGCTTGTTACCACTTACTTAAAAAAAAAATAAGGTAGGCAATCTGTTATTGTTGTTGACCTGTGCTTATTTTACCCAAAACATTTCCGACTTAAATAATGATGTTTAATGACTGAAATCTTGGAGCAAACAACTATACAACATGTATTTCTTGATATTTAAACGTTAATTTTGCGATTATAATCAGATCAAGTGTTGCAAAATGCAAAAATGCAAATGAAACTCAGCATGATATAATATACAAAGTTCTAAGTTGGCACCCAAAGTTTGGGTCGTTCGAGTACTTAGAAACAAAATGTCTTATCATTGATTTCAGTTTATTTCTTTACATAGTTAAAACGACTGTGCAAAGATGCATTTTGACAAAATATTGCAAGATATTGCAATATAACACAGACGTAAATTGAAAAGCCTCAATTCGATCAAAATCATTTTAATTCCAACTTTATATACGTAACAAAACGTGCGTGCAATTATAAATGCTGCAAAGCAATAACAATTCCAAACAACAGGGCATAACAATTGAGAAGTAATTGCATTTACATGTTGAGAGTGTTAGAATGACATGTTTAGGTCCATAACTGTTAAGCACACTGCAAACGCAGAATACTTAGACGTTTCCTTTAAATATTTTTAGAAAACATTCACTAACTTGCCAAATATGTAAACGGTGATTGGATTGTTGTATGTTGCTCCCAAAATAATGTGTCCTGCAATGTTAAATGACAGAAAACGTATTGTTATGGGATACTTGATTCGTGTAATTGGTTCGATACTGATAACATGAATACATTTATGCAAATATTTATGTTATACAAACTGTTAAGCGTGGCATCTAAAATTGTACTTTAACATTTTCCGACCTTTTCACAAGAAACATTTTTCATATCTAGTTTTCATATAATGGTCGCTAATGAATATATACCATTTTGTTTTTAAATATTATTATGTAATTATTGTAATTTTTATTATGGCAATCGAAAGGATTATGCTTTATTTGAGTAAATAAATAATTAATTACGATTTAATAGTCCTCGGTACAGAAATGGATGTTTTCGTCTCGGAGGATTTTTACTTATACACACAAAGTGTCCAGTTCATATCAATTATTTATTCGTAATAATGGTTCCAGCACTAACCCTCGCCCGAGGACCTCGGTACATGAAATCAATCTTTCCAAAACCATGGATAGGTTTACAGACTCCCACCCTGCGTTGCCATTAAGCAGCACATCAACAAAGGATAATAAACGAACACATATCGTCACAAGAGACGGATTGCGTACCCAGGCCAGTGAAAATTCTCTGTCAAAACCCTCAGATGCGGAAACACGTGATTGCAGACTGGACATATCAAATGCTACTCCTTCGCAGACTAGAAGTGATTCTTGCTCACCAGGTCCATCTGCAGCAAATTCCAACTACCCACAACCGACTGCTAAGGATGAGGAACTACCGACACATGCACTTAGAACGTTCTTCAGCAGGTTCGAAGAGTTTCAGCAGTTGGTTAGAGATGCTAAACAAGAGATGACTTCTGTATGTCAAAAGTTTTTATTTATTGTAATTTACCTCTTATATGCTGATCAAGTTAATTATTCACAGAAATAAAAAAACAGTCGGCGTGGTAGTTTTGAGGTTTGCCTAAGACGCAAAGGTAACACACAACCAACAAATCATGCAAATCAGCAGTGTACATAATATACAATTACATTAGGTAGCATGTCTCGTTATTTAGTTGACTTAACTACTTTTTCAAAACATATAAAAAATAAGTATGTGATACAACATCTTACGTTTCGAATTGTTTTGAAGTATTTAGTAACACTGTACAATGGTTATGCTAAGAAACATAATTAGTGTACTATGATAAAAAAATAGTTAGTGTACTATGAAAAAGTAAAACCAATCACCGTATAATGTTATTCTTCAAGGCTCAATAATCCGAAGGACATCGCAATATAATATTAATCAATAATAACTCTAAAAAGCAGTATAAACGTTTTATTAATACAATTGTAAATAGTAAAAGTATTGTCAACAAGATGGAAAAACAATCAATGACACTGAATTTAAGATAATTATAACATAATTTTATAACTTTACAGCTAGCAAGCACAAACCAGTCCATGCAGATAAAACGTCCAGTAGAAAAGAATGCTGAATTGGAAGCCGCACTTCATGCTACATAGGCTTCGCATCTTGAAGAAAACAAAAGCTATGATAAGAAATGTAAAGCTTCAAAACTATCAGATGCAAATTTTAAAACAAGTGCGAGGAAGTTAACCAAGAACTGGAAAAGACAAAGCGTGAATTTGGGAGACAAAAAGAATCCTTTTGGAAGAAATTAAACGTCAACAACAAGAACTAACACATGCAAAAAAGAATTATGATAAAGTTAAGGCAGAACTGTCAGACTCCAACTCAAGGTAAAATACTGAAAATGTTATGTTATAATGCTAACCGCCATTATTGTGTCGTATTTTTCTTAATGTGTCAATACCAATTCACTCTATCGTGTTTTGCTTGAAATGCGAAATCTATGTTACATGTTCTTGCTTACATGTTTGTATGTAGGCTTAGCATACAGATGAGCAACAAGCTAAAAGAGAACAACTCCCCGATGGCTGATATCATTGATTCAAACAGACCATCAAAACACTCGGTAAGAATGTTGTACGCGTTATTTGTACAACCTTCGTCACGATATAAATCGGATTTAGAGGACTTATATTAATATTTCTTCATTCGTACCATGAGAGAGTCCACTATTTTACACATTATACCTGTGGTGATATAACAAATAGAAATGATTAATTGAAAGATTAATTGTTTTATAAATACCAATTCAGGACTTAACTAATAAGAGCAGATAGCTTTATTTTAAAAATCTTTCATTATTACGGTATATTCTGAGGTAGTTAAATAGATAGATAGACTTTTATTTTCCTCCATTCATGAAGAGCATAACATATAATACAAGCAAGGAAGTACAATCGAGTATATACACACACATGAGATCATAAATGAAACAACTCAATACATTCAATTAGATTATTTACAAAGATAAGTATAACATAGCTACGTAGATGATAAATAATTGTTAATTCCTAAGGAAAATAATCACATTGAAGCGAAAGCGAAAATAAAGACATAATAGACGAATATACTTAACATGTGTCATAGGTTTTGCCTTCCACGGAAGGCTGCTATATAGTGTTAAGATACACTAATATAGATTGGATAGACATGTCAACATATGTGTAAAAAAAACACAAAAACAAAACACACAATACCTGACTCAGAGCGTCTAACACTAGTTCAGGATGCTAACAGCAGCTTTGCACAATTTAAAATGCACAAAATATGAGTCAACAGTTTCAGATATCATTTTCAGCAACGATGCACTTTGTTCTAAGCCACTTAAGTGGATGAAGCGCGAAAATTCCGTTATACCGATGCATTCAATTAGAGTTGTCCATAAATGTTTTCGCTTATCCTCTAACAGGTGGCAATAACACAACTTATGAATTACGAGATTAACGGTTTTCAGGCAACAATGTCTGCATTCTCGTACATACTGTCTCGACACAAACATACCTATGCTATTCATTATAGTTTTACACACCTTAATTATTCTTGGGTTGTCTTTTGCTACTCTCCATAAAGGGGAGTAATTATTGGAGTCTATTACATGCACAGTTACTCCCCATTGATCGTTGCCTTTGATGCGACTCTGTATTTCGTTCTTAATGTTCATTACGACTTTACGCTCAACTATTTTTTTCCATTGTCGCTTTGTGGGGAAATTTCCATCCTGGACGTATGATCGTAAGACGTTCATTAAGTCGTACTTTTGTAGTATCCTGTATGCATCAGGGATATATCCGATGCATTGGCCTTCTAGTTCAATGTGACGTATAAGTCTATTATTGAAGATATCTTTCGCTAGGTATTTAGGATTCAATCTGCATATTTGGCCGAAAAATGTTAGTTTTCTGATTTCCAGTTCATTCACTATCGGAACGGTATTAATGGTTGACAGGCAATAATCTGTTGAGATGTTTATGTCATACCCTTGCATGTGTTTCAGGCAAAAGTTATGTGCAATAGAAAGTTGAACAAGATCACTTTGCGAGTTGTTGTTCCATAGCTCACAGCCATATAGGGCCTTTGGGATAACGGATGAGTTGAATATTGTTGAGAGCGTTGGTTGACTCAATCTTTCAGGCGCTACCCCTTTTGAGCACAAGCTCATGTATGTTCCTCGCAGTCGTACGCATGCATCATGAATCGCATTATTAGTGGTCAGAAAAGAGTTGCATTCAATACCAAGATGGGTATACTTGTCGCTAGCGGGCAGACGATCATGTCCTAGATAGAAGGTTGAAGTCTCTTCTGTCTTCTTATTATAGACTAGTACGGAGCACTTCGATGCGTTATAAAGAAACCTCCACCTGTTTGCATATTCATAGCAAATCTTAAGCATCCTCTCAAGTCCATTTTTAGAGTATGATACTAAAACCATATCATCGGCCACAGTAGGCGAAGCCATATTTATGTCATACATGCACAGGCCATCACCACTCTCTTCAAGTTTCTCTATCAGGCCATTTATGTAGATAAGGTACAGCAGCGGCGAACTTTTGCCTCCCTGACGGGTTCCTTGCCCGATCGGTAGTGGTTCCGAGATCAATCCTCGATGGCGAACGCGGCTTGTTGAGTTGCGATACATTTCACGAAGTGCGAGAAGGGTGTTAGTATCAATGACTGGATCAGGATCATAAACACCGGAAATTGATAAGAGTTTGTGAAATAGTCCATCGTGCCATACCCTGTCAAAGGCCTGACGAGCGTCCAGGAAACATAGATATACACTTGATCCCAGCTCCTTTGCATAGTATAGACATTCGCGGAGACTAAAGCTAGTCATTATGCACCCAAGCCCGTCCTGAAATCCACCTTGTAACTTTCTGATAGAAGCGAGTATACCGTCCTTGCACCGGCTTAATAAAATCGATTCATAAAGCTTTAGCAGCGTTGACGATAGTGTAATTGCTCGGTAATTATTAGGCTGGTCTCGCCGCTTTCGCCCGCCTTTAAATAGTGTAATAATCTCACCTTCCTTCATTTTGTCAGGTACATTACCACTGCGCAGCATAACTGTATATAAGCGTGATAAGGGTTCAGCGATAATGTTCTTGCCATACAGCATGTGCTCATGGTAGATTTCATCGGGCCCACAGGCCTTTCCTTTAGATAGCTGATTTATACTAGACTCAACCATTTCAGGTGAAACAAAAACATCTTGAGACGGTGACAGGTTAGTCAATGCCTGCTCCACTTCCTGTCTAACAACATACTCCCAGTGTGAATCGAAGTCCGGGGAGCTTGAAGGGGTGTACAGGTCTTTAAAGTATTTCGCCCACTGCTCCGTTATTTCCTCCCGGCTTCTATACATCTTCCCATCGAAGTTGATGCCACCTCCTATGTCGGCACCGGATCCCCGTTTTCTTAAGTTTACTGTCCGCCAGAAACTCACACTGTCATGTACAGAGTCATATTCGAGTTTATGGTCAAGTTCTGTCATAAATTGTTCACCGCACCGCCGCATGGCCCTCCGGAAATGTGCTTTAACCGCTTTATAATAACGTTATTCCTTGTGCTGCACGCCCCGTGGCCTACCAGCGCTGCACCACGCGGCACGTGACGAGCTCATATGTGCATGTAGTTCCGTGAGCTCATTTGTCCAGAACGGTTTCAAATGACGCCTTTTACGTTTCGTGGGGAAACATGTATTGGCACAATCACGCATACTGCTACACAACACCGAATACAATTCATTTGCATCTCTAGCTCTATTTGTATCAACTTTAGATAATGTTTCACACAGAGTGTCACAATATTGCAAAACATGATCACTGTTAGCAGCTTTCCAGTTAATGCATTTTTTTAAATCACTGATATTGTCATCAACATGAATCTCAAAATTCAAGCAACATAAAATTGGTCTATGTCTAGAAACATTTAGACAAACATCATCAGCAATTTCACAATGTGTCACAAAATACAATAATTCAGTTGGTACAAAAACATAGTCAATCAATGAGGAATATCTATCATCATAGGAAACATATGAATTAGATGGACCAATACATGATTCATGAGTATTAACGGCATACAAATTACAGTCGTAAGCAAATTGACTTAATAACCTGTTTCTAAAGCTATTTTTAGGAAATATAATGTCTGCATTGAAATCTCCTAGAAATATTGTTTCACCTTGCTCACAATACGTATTATAAAGGTCATAAAGGTTGTTTAAACATTCACAATATATCTGATTAGAATGATTAACACATGGTAAATAGACTTGAAATATGTAAATGTATTTCCTCGGAGCAATTTGCATTTGTATTCCTGCAACGTAATCACTGTCAATGGTAAGTGGTGTAATCAAGTTGTTGAACTTGTTTTTCCATATGATAGCCACGCCCCCTTTACCTGTTGCGCGTGAAGACTTTGTATATTCGGTATTACTACAGATAGTGAAATGGTTATAATCAGTAAAAATCGTGTCCATAAAATGAACATTGCACGGCAGTAGCCAGTGTTCGGATATACCGCAAATGTCGATGTTGCCATCACTTAGTACATTTGATAGGTATGCGGCACTCGACATAATCCCAGTTATGTTCCAAGTCACTATGTTCAACCCTATAAGAGCCATGATAGAATGATTAATCAATTTCACTAGCAAGTCCTTCATATCGATTATGGTAGTATAGTTCACGACGTGTCCAGTCGTCGCGTTCTTTGTCGGTCTGTTGTTGCATTACTTTCTTGAATCGTGGCGGAACTCTAGTTCGTTGCTGTTGGTTTGGGTATCCAGTTGTCCATGCACCACGCTTTGTTGACCTCTTGTCGTCAGATCGACTAGCCGGTTCCCCTACCCGATCACGGTTGTGCTGTATACGCGACTCACGGGGTTTCAATGGGAAACAAGTGACGTATTCGGGCCAAGTCCAGCAGTTTAACGACTATTTACATCTCATTCCACATCTGGTTTACCAGTGACTTCTAGGAAAGACTGGATGACAACCGAAAATAGATCGGTGACGCTGGAACGACAGATGACCACCGGGAAAGCCTGTGAAGGGCACGACGGGTTGGCAGCCCGGAATGAAGGAACAACCACAGCATCAGCTACTGACTCACACACAGAAGAATACCCCCAGAGTCTTCCGAGAGGGGGGAGGATGAGAGACTCACAAGGACGGATACACAGATGACCACTAGGCTTGTACAACGGACTTTGACCGGAGAAGTAGCAGTAGTGAAGTGTGGCAAATGTGACAAGATTTGCAAGAATCTAAGAGGACTTCGGATACATCAATCCAAGACTGATTGTGGGAAATCAGACACCCAGACGAAACGCTCAGGTGATACACCTGGTGAGACGTTGGAGGATCCATATCGGGAAGAATCCCATAGAACTAGGAACATCTACGCTTCTGAGAATCTGGTTTCAAACACCGAGGGCGGGCAGCAGGAAGAGGACGACCATGACCCTCTTCTAGATCTGCTTCCCCCACTGGACGATGACACTCCAGACCACGCAGAACAAGCACCACAGGCACGAACAGTTCCGGGAGATGATGAGAAGAGGCGCCCGCGGATAGCATTGCCCAAAACGACAGACCGGCGAGCATGGCAGGAGCTAGACCGAGACGTCTCCGCTATACTGGAAACAACTCTCCAGGGTCTAGCTGACTGAAAGATAAGGGCAATGACGGGCCTCATCTATACTGTAAGCAAAAAGAGGTTCGGCTTAGCTGAGAAGGATCCAGAGAAACCAGCCCCTATCATCAGCAGAAGACAGAGACTTATCAAACAGACCAGGAAGGAGCTTACAAGTGTAAAGAGGCAGTATAGGAAAGCCAAGGAAGAAGAGAAAAAAGGACTCCAACAGTTGAGAAGCACTCTACGAGAGAAACTGAGCACTCTCAACAATGCTGAGCAAACAAGACAGAAAGAAAGGAAGAGGGAGAGACAGAGAGCTAGATTAATTCAGAATCCATACCAGTTCTCCAAAGACATTCTTGACAAGGAACGATCAGGAAAAGTAGAGAGCAGTATGGAGGACATAGAGCAGCACTTACGCAATGTTCACAGTGATCCTTCGCAGGACTCAAAGGATATTGGTCAGTTCCGGACCATTTCTCTCCTCAACGTAGAGAGAAATATATTCAGTAGGGTGGAGTTCCCGGATTTTCTGAGTGCGTCGAGCATACTAGTGTTCTCAGCCAAGTGATCCGGGAAGCACGAGTGAACCATGATGACTTGACTGTAGTGTGACTAGACCTCGACAACGCTTATGGATCAATACCCCACAAGTTGATTGAGAAGTCATTCGAGCAGTATCATGTACCAGAACACGTTTGTAACCTGGTAAAATACTACTACAGAGGTATTAAGCTACGCTTTGCTGTTGGAGACCAGACAACAGCATGGCAAAGCTTGGAGAAAAGGCATTGTAAAAGGATGCACAATCTCTGTGGTCCTGTTTGTGATGGCTATGAATATCATCATCAATGCGGCGAATAGAGAGACACGTGGTCCAAAAGCAGCAACAGGAATCTACCTACCTCCAGCTAAGAAAATAATGGATGACCTCACTCTGACAACGAAGACCCACATTCAAGCAAGGTGGATGATTTCGGCCCTAGAAGAGGCAGTGACTTGGTCCAGAATGAGGTTCAAACCCAGGAGGTCCAGAGCACTTGTTATCAGGAATGGCCAGCCTACAAACAAATTCAATCTGACAGTGCAAGGTGAGGACATACCATCGACAATGGACAGCCCCATTAAATGCCTTGGGAAGTGGTATGTTGCTACACTCCAAGATGGGAACAACATCAAGCGCATCAAGAACCAGCTCACTGAAGGGCTGAAGCAGATTGACAGAAGCGGACTACCTGGCAAATTCAAGGCCTGGTTATTACAGATTGGACTTCTCCCACGACTGATGTGGCCACTGATGCTTTATGAGGTGGCAATAACAGCGGTGGAAGGACTGGAGAGAACCGTTAGTAGGCATTTGCGAAAGTGGCTTGGCGTACCACCCAGCTTCAGAAACATTGGGCTCTACGGACGTTCGAATCAAATACAGCTCCCACGCAGTTCGTTGGTGGAGGAGTACAAGGTGGCCAAGGCCAGACTTGTCATGACGCTGAAGGGGATGACATGGTCCGAGGAGCAGGTGTTGAGACCTGGACTGGAAGAAAGTGGCTGTAGCGCAAGCCGAGAGCCGCCTGCGACACAAAGACATTGTGGGAACAATGGCAGTGGGAACACAAGGTCTAAGCACTTGGGAGTCGAGGAGCTGGAAGAAGGCGGACAGTAGGACAAGGAGGGAGATGGTCCAGGCAGAGATGCGTCTGGCAGAAGAAGAAGATCGAGGCATAAGGGCAGTGGCAATGGGGTGCCAGGGTGCTTGGACGAAGTGGCAGACTACATGAAAGGAGATGACATGGGCGGATATCTGGCGCAGCGAACCTCTACGCATTAGTTTCCTGCTCAGGTCAGTATACGACCTGCTACCTTCACCAGCAAACCTACACATTTACATGAAACGTAATGTGTGTATAAATAATACTGAGGAGAAGTGCCGTGCACATGGACCATTACCATACATTTTCTTAAATAAGAGTTATTGCCCTTTTTGTTTTTGAATGATGTAACTTTGCAGGGTGATACCTCATATAAAAACTTGATTTCGACATGAAACTTCATTGGTGTTATTAAATATCAATTAGGGGGACAGCCTTGAACACGAACAATAACCCTACACTTCTTTAAATACGAGTTATTGCCATTTGTTGATTTAACATGATGTATTTTTTCCACTATGCGAGATTTCAACATGAAACTTCATTGGTGTATATATATCAATGAGATGAAGTGCAATGCACAAGAACCATTACCCTACACTTTTATAAATAAGAGTTATTTCCCTTTGTATCTTTCAGTTCTGCACACATCCATTAACCTAATTTATTTTGCGGGGGATATAATTTCATCGAATTTACTTGTTTATGTTTAATTTCGTGTTGTACGATTGGTGTGTTACTAGTATTTATAACAACGTGTATGGTGTTTTATTAATTTATACACACACGAAGGTGTGTATGATAGAAATGCAATACTGCTGCAGCTTCTGGAGTTTCACTTCTTTATATTTGATGATGTTGTGCTACCAATAATATAGTTAAACGTGTGTGTGTAGTTGTTGCATATTTGTTTAGTGCTATAGCTACGATTAGCTTATTCAAATAAATAAAAAGTCTCTTCTGCCGCGCATTTTTTATGTCAAGTTACACTACTACGACGAACGGGAGCGTGTACGACAATAGTCGGTCAACCTTTAAGACGAGTTGAAGAAGCGCGGTGAGACACTGTATCCCATAACAGAGGCCGAGTGGCAGAAAGGTCACAAAGTGCGTTTTTCAGCGGAAGTAACATTTACATCAACGATCGCATCAAGGGCATCACAATGAGCAAATAGACTTCATATCGTGGAACATCAATCGACTCTCTAGTAAAATCGCGGTCCGAGACTTTGAGGATATTAGAAAATAGCAATTACATTATATTTTAAGGAACACTTGGGTAAATATGACCACAAAATAAATGCAAAATGATATTGTTCAAGCCATCTTTACCGAGAGAAATCACCAAATACAAAAAAGGGTCGAAATTCAGCGATTATCGCGATATATTACAATACCTTTTTGAGTGATAATATCAGTTTTGCTGAAAAACACCAGTGCTGGATTATTAAGATGCAAATTTGGAAATATATTGTATTTTTTTCAGAGGAGCTGCTTACACAAGCTACGGACGTTCGGAAGTACATGAACGGACGACTGCAATGCTTATATCCGCCCGCGTTTAGGGGGCATTATAAAGCATAACATATTTGCTGTTCTTTATACTCGAAACACTGAGCGGGTTATACTTGTGAAGAGGATCATGCGAACGATAACAGTTACTGGGTCAGCTGAAAGGTATCACACCTGTTAATTACGCAAAAAACCCATCTCTAAATCATAAAGTTTACACCAATTTCTAAATGTAAGCCTGCAAGGCTATCGAAAACAAAACAAATTTAACAAATATGGCTAAATGTTTATTTGTCTTTACGTATGATTGCAATACAAGACAAAGCGAAGAATATTGCCTTGCTGTTATAAAAACAACAAAACGAGTAAGACGAATCCTAGTTTGTTATACATTACTTCTTAAAAATTATGATAGAGTTTAAACATCTACGTAAATATGATATATTTATCAATAAAGTTAATCAAAGTGCACCCTTTAAGCCAAAAAATAAATAGTATCAGTTAAAGCACGTAACACAGTACTTACATATATGCGGTACTTAAACATAATGAAACAATGATGAGAAGAACTCTTTGTAATAATAAAAAAATGGACATGAGAATGAAATCTAACTTAATAAACATCTGTTCAAATATCTTTCATAAATATTGGACTTCCATATCTTTTCATACCATATAGATATTTCTCTACTTATTAGTTGGTTAACAAAAATAAAACAGCCGCAATTCTGTAATTGAAGTATTCTGACCGATTTCTTTTACAAAACAATACATACAACACGATATTAAACATACAACTGTGAGAAACATAACATAAACGTAAACACTATATTGCTGCTTATCTGCACATAGAAGTGTCGTGTAGGTCTATGAAGGTCCCTTGATTTTACTGATCTAGACTCCGTATTCGTATAAGTGTATGCACATACAATTGTCAGCAGATATACATACGGCATTAAATAGAAAGCGAACATGAGCGCAATTAAAACAAGAATAAATGATATCAATACAAATCTAGAAATACTAATACAATAAAGAGTAACTTTGTTTCGGAAAAACAACAGACAGACAGAAGACGGACATACTGTTCTATTAACGTATAATGTTCACTTGTTTTGTTATTTACAAATAGTTCTACATACCAATATTGATCGTGTAAGAATTATCATACATACATACATGAATATGCATGTACATACATGTACATACATACATACACACATACATACACACATACATACATACATACATACATACATACATACATACATACATACATACATACATACATACATTTAAACCTTTTAAATTGTACACATGTAATATATTTTACAAATTACAAAATATGCAACTATAATATTTGAGTTTTGTTAGGTATACAGATAATGAAAAAAATGAATTTAATTATTAATTTGTTCAGAAAAAAGGAGGATGAAAACATGGTTTAGTTATTAACACGTTATATAAGACGATTTGATGTGGAAAAATAACTATTGAACGAAGAGAACTTCATCCGTTAATGTTTAAATAACTATATCCCGGATTAACATGCTTTAAACATATGAAAATATAGTATTTGAGTTTTGGTTATACAAAGATGATTAATAACATATATTTAATTCTGAGATTGGACTGAAACATTTAGAGGATAAAACCCATATACATAGTACAGTCGTTAAAACGTTATATAAGACGAGTTGATATAGCAATTATTTATTAAGTTTTCTTTTCTTTTTATGTAAACAACACCATGGCAACAGTAAAATATTGGTAAAAAAGACAAATCGTATAATTATGAATTTCCTTAATGTATTTATGAATCATGTAAACTAATGTCATTCTTGCAAATATTATTTTTTAACTCTGTTATGTGATGTATAAAATTGAGACATACATTGTAATTATATAATGATACAAACTATTACACAATGTTACATATGTACAGGTAAAAATTAACCCGTTTACGTTATACGTAAATGCATATGTGCTTATATTGCCTTTTAGCATCAATAATGTCCATATAATGACGCGGAAATGCATATACTTATCGATAAATTAATTGTCAATAGTATCATTCATTCAAAAGCAGGAAGCTGTGGTATTTATGGTTTTCAGTTTAATAGTGTCTGTCGCCTTTGAATGCAAAATATACTTATACTTCGCATGTAAGTATCACGACAATTATTATCATTATACATGTTATGGCCAACGTACAATAAACATACATACTTCGTAGAAAATTACCATAGATTCATTCAAACAAAATGTTTATGCACTTAAAAATATAAATATAATAAACAAATGCATACAATAATCATCACGAGCAAAATACGTGTACACATCCATTAGTATTTTATTTAAGGGAGTAGCCATTTGCCTTTACTATACAGGGCAACACATACACAACAACATTTATTATACAGCATCATCATCTTGGAACGTTCAGTGCAAAGCATTTGGGTTAGTAAACGGGCTAAAGTGTTGAAATTAATGTCATTATAATTTATGAAACAAGAAACATAAACCATCCCCAACACTTAATTAGTATGGTGTCTAAAGATTTTATGAATACAGAAGAATGTTTTCAGTGTTAATTAAAACTAAATATACTCTGATGTTGCCTGAGCTTGTCACAAAAGCATATTGTAATACGTAGCAAGGTGTGAAAAAAGTGCCCCTTGGGGCGCGGCAAGTGGTGACCCTTGAGGAATGATCTGATATTACATTCCAAAATTAAAGCTAGGTGTATGTTTTATTCAGATAAAGTATGTACAATTATGTTGCGATATAAGTCTCAATAAACAATCAGACATCTGGGATAGACCAGTTTTGAACACATAGTCATAATATTGACACATTCTGTAAACGACCACAATGTAATGTTACATACCAAAACTTGTGGAAATACAGGACAATATTTGTTTCAGTTATTTGCCTGCATTAAACCACATGAAACCCAAGCGGTGAAGGTTTTAATTGTATGGGCATGATTTCAACAATAATGATGATAACCACTATACGACGTTACATAGCATATATAACAGCTCTTGACACAGTGTAAATGTATGCATTAAATGTATTTAAAGTGTATATTAATACGAATCACGTTATAGAAAATTGAGATTAAAAAGGGTCGAAACTGGCGTAATTTGTAAAATTGGATGACCTTATCGCACACACATCACTTCATTTTAAAAAGGACAATGCATGCAAAGTTGAATATTATAATTTGAAACGCGCATAAAAACATCTTTGGAAAAGAATGTTTTTTTTTTTTTTTGGATTGACATGATGATTCTAGTGCATCCCCTCTACTTATTAGTTGGTTATAATAACAAAACACAATAAATGTGAATAACAAAGCACATATATATATATATGCAATATTATAATATACTGTGATAATTAAGAAGGCATTGTTACAGTTTATCTCGATGAGAAAACGATTAGATTGTGGTCATTTTAAATAATTTTTCTGTATGGACTATGCATTAGCAGTGTATATTCACATTTGTAGGTACTGCGTATCTGGTTATATAAGGTGTGAACTTGAAAGGGCATGTGACTGCATCAGACCGAGCATACCTATTTATCTTCACAACTATTCTAATGTGTGTTTTTGTTCGTACAATCGGTCAACGTCTTTTCATTTACCGCAACCATTTCATAGGATTGCATCATTCATAAATTGTTGTCGTAGAATTTGTTTAATATGTGTACGTTTTGTAAATATATCTGTTATTTGGTCTGCCGCTAGTGTTTCTTCAAAGCCGTTCCCACGTCTTTTTGCTTTCTCTTCATTTTCCATTATTGCATATGCATTGTACTGGTCAGCGAATGGCTTAAAAGCCACGCTAACTTCTTGTCCTAATTTGACGACGAGATATATTGCCGTTCACCAGCAATCGTAGCTGTATTAGAGCTATGTACTTGAATGAACGTTTGAAATAATACGTGAACATCAATACTCATCACCCTGCGTTTGGAAAATTATTAAACCATTTACAAATAAAAACACCTCACATAACAAGTTGCCTCCCTTAATTCACAATGTTACAATATATTCAAGCATGTTCAGTGTTAAAATTTAATCCGAGATAGTCGTATATAGATTTTAACATTACTAGATCTCATTAACAGACCATATTCTGCTAACGATGCACCATATCACAAGTGTCTCTTGTCTTATCGCAGCTTCCTTAATTCTTAACCACGTTTATGTCTTTCTATATTGAGCATTTTACAAATTAATGCTAATGAATTTACACGTACTGTCTTGTTGATATATACATTATTCTGTTACACAATTGTTTTATAACTTATATCATTTTGAAATTTCTATACTTTATACTAATACTTACTAATATTCTATACTTTTCCTAGATTTTACATTTGTATACCTAGTAGTTTTAAGTTCAATAGTTTACACCATATTTAAGCAGCACGTTAAATTGACAAAAGAAAGACAAAGCATAAGCCTCGATCTTTTTCTCAATTCTGTGGTACTTTTCAGTCTTAATGTGTAGCATGTTTTGTCAAAAGTTGTATGTTTGTTTGTATTATATTTCCCATTCATGTGTTGACGAATAATTAAATAAATATTGTTAAAAACCATCGTCTGAAACGATTCCATATTGCGTCCACACATTGCAATTCCTCGTCAGAAAATAAACGAACTATCGTTTCGTTCCCATTAGACGCACGTTCGCTGGTTTCTTGTGGATTCAATTTTGTAGCGATAGCAGACGCGGTAAAGGGGAATATTCCAGCTTGCCGAAAGAAACTTTCTGCATTTTGAACTGTTGTCACTTGTTTCCAAATTTCAGAAAACACACTCGGAAAGTCTTTTTTTGTTATGGCTTGTCCATCGTTCTCGATCTGCCTTTGCTGAACTGCTCCGAACCTTTCTCTAATTAACGAAAACAAACCGTAATCGTCAGCTTGGATTATTTTCGAGACGCTTGGAATCAACTCATATAGAATAATATTATTATTTTCACAATACTTGATTCCGTTTTGTGTCAAGCGTTTTTTAAGACCGTCAACAAATACTATAATTGGCAAATCAATTGTTCGATGTGTCACAAAAAGTTTAAGATTTTTCACAAAACCGTCCAATTCCGCAGAACATATCCATCCATCCGGTGTTGCAGAGTAACTTGCTTCCTGAAAATCTGACGTATCTACATCGGAGAATCCCTCCTCAGGAAACGAAATAAAAGGAGGTAGGTAATGTCCCGCAGCATTGAACCCTACCAAAACGGTAATCAGTGTCTTATGTTTTTTGTTCACAATACTAGTCCTGCTTGGCTGCAGTACTTTACCGTTCAAAAGTGGAAAGCCCCATTCGACTGCAATGAATACCCGTTCTTTTGTCTTGATTAGCTTTTCGTATTGAGGATTCTTTTTTCTAAGATAATTTTCTACGTCTGTAAACCATCTTTTTACCATTCCGGAAGAGATGGCATCTTCCATATTTCTATTTTTCATCTTTGACAGACAGTTTGATATATTTGCAACAAAATCCTTGCAGTTACTTGTCAAAATGTGGTATTCCTTTTTCAGTTCGTTTTCTTCATAAAGCTGATCTATAAGTCCGTGAACGCTTATAGACGTGTGGCCCAGGCTCATGCCATTTTCCAAGACACATCTCGTTCGTGATTTATTAGCAAATATGTTCTTGACCGTTTCTTGCTTGTTTGCTCGCTGTACAGTTATACAATTAGGATGTTTTTCTATTGAATACCACCATGTCTTTGTTTGAAAGACAATAAACCGATGATAAAAGATTTTTTCACCGCAGTACGTGTCCCCTTTGCATGCACACTGACACATGTGTACAATATATTCATCGTGTCCCAATGCATCTATTAATCGGTTATTGAGCTCATCATGCTTAAAAGTTATTTGTTCTTTTAACTCGTTATTTACATACGAGTAAAACTCTACACTTGACTTCCAAGACTTACTGTCACAGCAGGTTGATATTTTACCCTGCAACATATAAAAATCAACGTCTGATACAAATATATGAACGTGTAATCAATTCATACATTATATTAAACACAAATTGCATGCTTAATAAATGTTTAATAACAATCTACATTTGTAAGGTAACCTGGTCTACATTTATCCTTAGATATATTTAGAGATATATGTGTGATTTTCTACCTTCTGGGGGTATGTATTCAATTGTGGCGGATTATATTTATCTTGTTTCGTATAAATATAACATAAATTACATAGCAATGAATGGTAAGTGACCAAGTGTGCAAATTATGACAGTAAGTACAAAACAACATTAACCATTATAATGATACCACGTGTTACTATTTTTTGTTAATATAGACATTTGGTTTGGTATTTCTATGATATATTCCATTTGATGTGATGTTTTATGTGTGTAAACCATTGTTAACAATTGACAAAATTCATTCATGATACGTTGTGGTTTTGAAGCCATTCCATATCAAACATAAATCATATATGCATATTGATTTTTTTAGAACACATCGCAATATCAAGACACACGTTTATTTTGTAAGGAAAAATGGACTTAATATGGCATTGCTTACTATTATGTAATAATATATTCCGGAAAATAAAACTTTGTATAATGTTTTTTTTCTGTGTTTAAAGCTATTTGTAATTCAGTGGTCACAAGCATGAGCGTTGCCTATATGTTGAAAACTATTTCAGTTTTAAACATAATATCAGAATTGTTAGTTAATTATAGGATACATGCATTTATTAAGTAATGCATTACTGATTGACCGAATGAAATAATTAATTAATGAATAAATGAATGCATAAATGTATGAGTGAACTAATGAAGGAACGAACAAAAGAAAGAACGAATTGATGAATTAATGAATTAATATATGAATAAAACATGAATAAATAAATAAATGAATAAATAAATAAATAAATAAATAAATAAATTAATAAATACATAAATAAATAAATAAATAGACTTATTTATTTATTTATTTATTTATTCATTTGTGGATGACTGTTGGTTGCTAATATTCATGTATATTATACTCACCATGATTCGGTAGTATCTTTTGGTGATCGATCACAATTTAATTTACCACATAACCTGAAAAACACGTTAACAATGTACAATAGTATGCTGACATTAACAGATACCCTCAGCATTTAACTTCTCGTTATAATTCTCGTTTGAATGTCAGTCCCGAAACTATTTATATTATCAAAAAAAAGTAAAGATGTTCACTTAATTAGATTTAAAAATATAGATACAGTTATCTTTTTTTCAAAATACTACAAAAACGAAAGTGCATAACAAACAAGCAAAGTTTCAGTTCTTTTCAATGAATATATAGAGCAAAAACATTTCGCTTATCATAACATTAACGCAAGAACATTCACGAATTGATTACTGAGCCAAAGGATGTTTCGATGTAACATGTTTTGTTTAATTATATTAACAAACAACTAAATGTTGATATGTTTATCGCTAGTTTCTAAAAAGGAGCAACGGGGTGGTCTATTCTTTGTAGAAAATATAGGAAAAGAGGTAACTCCATAAACGTTTTCTTGAGGGGAAATCTCGTTTTCATGTTAGTTTTACCAGTAATATCAGTACTGATAATACACAATAACGTGAGATGTGTGCATTATGAATTTTATTGACGTTATAGGCTTACTGACCGTCCACTCGGCACACTGACAACGAAATGTGTATTGGGATTACATTGTTATGATAAAAGTAAAATAGTCATTACCAATAATAAGTATACACAAATACTGAATTAAATATGTCAGATACTGATATGCATTTGAACAAAATCTACGCTGTTTATTGGAAAAAAAACCCATCTTAAACTAAGTATAGAAATACAAATGTATGTATTAATATTATTGTCCAAAAAACACAACAATAAACGGAACTAAAATAAAATGACAACGATAAGAAAAAACATATCTGGTTTTTCCCCTACTGAAAGTACGAACAAGAATTATTCAATTATATATGACGGCATTTGTATGTTTTCGTAATACACAAATGTGTTTCGTGTAAGTACTTTCGCGTTAGTTTAATGATGTCCTTTAGCATATAAAATAATAAAACATATATTGCTAACGGTGAATGATCAAATAATAAATTGCAATCACTCATGGTCAGTTAACGTGTAAACGACACTCGCAAATAAAAAAAAAATGGCTCGAGAAAAAACATTTGATAATTCCTCAAAATAAAAAAGTATCCTCTATATATTGTGCATTGTTTATTGCATTTGCACTTTATTGACGGGCATTCCTGAGATGCTTAACGATAATCTGTAATTTTAACTTGATGATTCATTTGGTCAGAAATGGCACACTAATAAAAAAACAAGTTTTGCCATCATATATAAGATATTTTAAATAATTCAAAATAGTGACTATTTGTATTTGTATATACTTCCAAGATATGTAATTTGGTAATGAAACGAAGTAATTGTCAAGAATGTAATGCTATAATACAGTATAAACGACTCCACTCTAAATAATAATTGTAACATCAATATTTATGGATAAAGATGACGTGTTTTAAATATTTATTATGTTTCGGAATCTCGACATTGACAAAACATATTTTAACAATTACAACAAAAATATCTTACGCCTATTGGAATATTGGTTAATAAATAAATAAATGTAATTGATTTTTTGTTCATTCTTAAAATGTATGTTTCTCACTGGGAACATACTTCAACATAATAGTTTAACCTTGTCAAGGTTGACCACTGACGATAACCATTTTTTTTTTTTTTTTTTTTTTTTTTTTTTTTTNGGGGGGGGATGGCTAGGAGGTATTGAGGGGATAGGCATCAATATTGTATTGTCTAATGGTGTCACAACCGATAAACACTGCTCATTGTGATATAATGTATTCACGTGAGGCCTAATTTAAATAGTTAACCGAATATTGTATTGTTATTTGTTTCACAGCTGTCAAAATATCCAGAATTGCACGGTGATTGAATCCGTAATGTTTAAGATTTAAAATGCCAAAGCAAAGCCGTGTTATTATAAAGCATTTAATAACATGTACATATATTCTAAATGATTTGCTCATTGCAGCGGGCGAGTAGTTAAAACAGGATTTGTTTCAAATACCGGAACATAATTCTCTTTTGTAATTTGTATAGTAAACATTTTTTGTTTACATGAGTTTATTTACTACGGTTCGATTTAAGGATATGAGAAGCCGCTTTAAAGAAAATACTAGTTCAAGCAAAAAGGAAAAGAATTTGTCTATTTGTGTGATAGATTATACGATGGGTAAAATATTTATGAAATAGTTTTAGAATAAATATAGAACATGGTAAAAAGACATAACATATATTTACGTATAAACGATTTAACGTTGATAACAAGTAAAACAATGAAAACATGAAGTTATCGGAGATTAACGTTGAAATGTTTTGGCCCGAACCGGCGAAAACTAGGTTTCTGAGATGAGAATAATATAACTAGACCATTCGCCTTCCAGCCATATAAAGGTAAAACATACACCTGTGTTTGAATACCGTCTTACTTATCATACACGTTTATGCTTTATTTATACCCGATACATGAACTAAGTCATCAATAAATCACTCAAGCGTGTCAAGGATATAAATGCCGTTCAACCACCTTGAAAATATTCATGCTTTGACATTCGAGGACAAGCGGACTTACCATTTTAAAAATTATATTGATCATATCGTCTTGTTTTGTTGTACGATGAACAACCATTTTAGGATGAACAATGAGTAATTTGATACACCTTTAAGCTGACGTAGATATCAAAAAAGTATTAAATCAGTTGTTGGTACATGTACATGTAGTAGTAGTAGTAGTAGTAGTAGTAGTAGAAGTAGTAGTAGTAGAAGTAGTAGTAGTAGTAGTAGTAGTAGTAGTAGTAGTAGTAGTAGTAGTAGTAGTAGTAGTAGTATTATTAGTAGTAGTAGAAGTATTATTATTATTATTANGTTGTAGACTGCGTATAACTTGACGTAGTATTTGGTTGTATTTGAATATTGCAACTTCCAATATCATGCGTTTAATTAATTCTAACAATTTATCATGATTATACAGTTTGATTTCTCAAAGTGTCAAAATTAAGTATACATAATAAAACAATTCACAAAGAGTTGGTTCGTAGCTATGTGTCCACATACATAGGATCAAACGAATGAATGACCGAAATTTAGAAAAAAAAAATCAACACTCACCTGAAGCTATCGACAATACAAAAAGTTACACGACCATCGCCACTGCGTGTTTCCACAAACACCGACGTTTATTCTGCATATTAAAGGTACTTATTGCAATATGTTTTAATGTGCTAGAGAAGGTTGTCACGTCCTGTATCGGTCCGTAAATATACACACTTTATATGAAACACTCTTTGGATAAACTCATTATTATTCATAATGCACTCTCTTGTGTTTGTACTCGCTATGTACCTTAACTTCCGTATTTGTTAAATTTTATAGTTTCAATACACAAGTGGGTTACCATGCCTGTGTCAAACCTGATACTTTAAAACTCTTCAATTCGAAAGGCAACCTCTATAATTAGTTTCAGTTTATTCCTGGTGCATTATATACCTGTATCATTATATAAGTTTAATATCAAAACTACAATACATTTAAGTAAATGGTGTATAGTTTCAAATTCGATTATATTTTGACATATTTAAATCATAATTACGTGTGCTTTGTAACATCCTGATGTGTTGCCACGCTGTTAATACGAATATACACCTACGAAAATGCCTATACGATATTCACGTCAGAATAGATACAAGTTCTCAAGCCGAAGCTGTGCTCAAAGAAAAACGTAAATTGATGAATTGATTGGCGAAGTAGCTGTCCTTAGCCGGATAGATCGACCCATAAGGTCTTACTTTGAAGCTGCGTATAGGAAGCATCAATGCGCGACATAATTCGATTTCATTTGACTTCATTTTGTTTTCATATTGCAACCAAGTCATGGTCATATAATAATAATGAAAACACATTAAGATCTGACAATTTCCAATCAGTGTATTGTTTATAAATTTCGATCAATTAGCCCAAAAGGTAACACATTGCAGATAGAGTTATCACCAGTACATTTCCGGGGTGTGTTAAGTTTTCAAAAAGGCTATCGTGAAGGCCAAAGGGCAAACATTGCTAAGACATTTTGCTCTGATTGAATGCTGTCACAACTAGGTTGTCCATGTCTTCGTAATTCGTACCCGGAACATCCATTTCACTGGTACCCAGCTAAACACTATCCCAACAGTAGCATGTTCATCCATGTCAGGCAAGTTATGTTTATTAAGTTGCTACATAAAACTAACGTTAGCTTAAACCTAAATTAACATATGTAATACATTAAAATATCAGAACACTTGATATGTGGGTGTTTTATATTTAACACATTGTTTCCTAATTTAAGATAAATTTGACACGCCAAAAAACGTAAGGATCGACAGAGTTAAAAAAAAAAAACCTTGCCTCTCCAGTTTTATTGGTTTTTAGGTTTTGTTTAATTTTGTTTCATGTCTGGCAAAAAAGGATAGGCACGCACCCAACGTGCCGAGATGAAGATCCGCAAATGGTCAATGCAAAGCATTGTAAGTTTAAACACGTAAAACCTAACACAGTAAAAACATCAAGAGAATGCACGCGGAACATATTATACTTCAATGTCCATCACATGGACAGGAATTTAAACATAACCACCATGCATACGGAAGTGAAAATAAACTAACTACAACCATATTTGCTATTGTTATGTACTATCAATCACAGCGAGCTTTGAAATGAAGCCAAGCCGGATATTATAGATAACATAATAGTTTATAATTTAAATAATAATTTTAAATAATGATGTATTTCAATGTTGTGTATGTTTTGTTTGTGAGCGTTATGATTGGCAGTGTTTTTGGTAACTGTGCATACTACTTATATCGTAATGTTTATCTTTCGATAGTGGCTGCAACAAAGCATACGATTATAATTATTATTTACGTTACAGTTCCACTTAAAGCGGAGCTTTGCATATACAACAAGACGTCTAGTGTGTGCATCATATCTACAATTAGATCAAGTGCCAATATCCATAAATTTCAGTATCTTACATATCATATCGCGCCCATACAAGCATATATTAACAAGTCGCAAATATGTCCCGCGAGGCTCTCAGCATAGCTCGTATGAACTGCATGCCGCAATTAAACATCACAAGATACAGTTCGATTCTCAAATAATATTGAATTTATATTATTTAAAATCTAAATTGTTCGCTCATTTTCATAAAGGGCACCTTGCAAATTAGAAAGCCTTACATATCTGAAAGAATTTTAATTGTGAATGCAGTAGCTAGAATAGCTAGCTTTAACCCGTATGGGGACGTAACCACTGCGTTTTGTTATTTCACATTAACACGATTAAGATAAAAAAATACTGTTTTGAAAAATACTGTTTGTGTGTTGGTATCGTTCATGCTATTTAGCAGAGACAGTACGGTGATGGTTTAGCACAAAATGTACAGGTTTCTCGTTTTGTCATTTATATGCGTTTTCATATCAGAAGTTTAGTCACATCAGGTCAACTCCAAGCACATGGTCTACAGACTCTTTTATAGAACAATCACTTTATTTAGACCCTCATTAGCGGTAATTGCATGATAAAAACGTTTGAATTACTAGTAGTATTGTTCTATTCGTTATTATATTACCAACTTAAATGGTTAACACACCAACATGGGACATAAACATGCGTGTATATTTTAAACTAAACACGGTATTAACTTCCTTCGTGGAAGTTTTATCTCAGGATAATATTGTACAAGTCATGTAAAATGCACACAATCGTCGTATGATATGCGACCTCAAATTGTTAGCTGACTGCCCGACTTAACTTCACGTGAACATATCCCTATCAATATTGGACAAACTATGTTGTGTCGTATTTTTGCAATAGACAACAATACACTCTAACCGTGTTTTACTTTTTACAATGCCGTTTAACAAAGTAGTTTTTTAACCTAAGTGTGTACAACCATGAACATAAAGTATTTGAATAAACTTGAACACTTTTAATTACGTATCAATTGACATTGTATTGTATATTTCATACTAATACTCGTTAAGATCCAAACATATGCATTTGCATAATGCTGTAAATTATTGGTAAGCATTATTAGTATGAGTTTTAAATGTATGTGTTTTGACTAACTTTAAATATCGCCCGCCTGTAACATCGCAAACATGAGGGTTTGAGTCAATAAAAGCTCATGTTTGTCAATACGGCATTTGTTTATCACAGACTATTTCAGTAACCAGAGACCTGAAATCTGATTACGCATTTGGAAATCCCGGTCCATCGTTATTAACAAGCCAAAAAGCTTTGTATGTTTTATTCGATAAATTAAGTTTTGAAACCTTGTCATTCAGTTGTTGAAACGATTGATACGCAGATTTTGAATACAGGAAGATAATATAACAGTTACCGCTGACTCACCTAGACAGGCGGATATGTTAGATCTGAAATACGTTTCATATTTCACGCTAATAACGTACATAAATTTACCGTTCGTAATTTGGGAAAGTTCTGAACCAGTCTGATTTACTTTAAACAGACAACCCTGAAATTAAAAGAAATAAATTGTCGCGTTGGAAAACAACTGATACATACAGATGATAATGAATAGCCTTGGAATGGCTGGTCATAGTGTAGTGTAACTTTAATATATGTATAACGATATAAGATGATGTTTAAATCATTTGATTTGCAAGAGATGCCACTGCAATTGAAAATGCCCATGACCTTGAAATTGTTAACGTTGGTTCTCCGGCTTTTTTTAGTATTGCATAAAACTTGTTTTAATCATTGCATTTTGAAATAATTTATATACCTGATTATTTAAATCGGAAAAACTATTATAATTCATTCGATTCAGTGTTTAGAGAACAGTTCAGTATTTGCTTTGATCAATGTTATTATATTAATCGAATCTTGCTCAACATTGTATTGACTTAAACTAACGTTTCATGTTTTAATCATTTCATAGTGTTCAAATTAAGGTCTTAACATTGTGGTCATTTCTTAAAAGTTTTTATCGTGCATAAATAATTGGTATAGATTAAATAATGAATACGCATATTGTAAAGAGTTCCTTATAGAATGTGGTATTCATGTAAACTATGAACAAAGTACCAAAGTCATACTTTAATATCTATATTTAACGAGTGCATTAATGTAGGTCAGGGTTATCTGGATTATTGTTAACAGGCCTCTGAGAGCCTAATTCAATTAAATATTATTAAATAAACATACAATGGATTCAGGACAGTTTTGGTGCATTATTTCATAGATCGTATGAATATGACTTCAGCTTATTTTTTCTGTGAATATTAAAGTGACCTTGTCGAACATAATAAGTACGGCAGTTAAATAAACGTCTGATGTAATAGCACTGTATGCTATAGGAAACAATCACACTCCAGAAACTATGTCAGGAGAGCAATTATTGATCTTATCCGCTACTTTTAAAATAGATCATCAGCTATGAACTTTAAATAATTGAAACCGGGATCAGCGCCAAAACACGACGCGTGAAACGAATACTAAAAACATGATTATGGTCTAAAAGTGTTGTAGTTGTATATCAGTCAGTATATTGACTTATGTAAAACAGCAAACGAGGTCGCCGTGTCGTAGTGGATATGGTGTCCGCCTAGCGATCGGGAGGTCACGGTTTTGATCCCCACAGTGGGAGCGTTCTTTAGATCTCCCCCCAAAGACACCAAGTACTGGTTCTAGTCCCAGGAAACGGACTCGAGAGCATTTCAATAAGCCTTAGGCTTTCAATACAATCGAGCTTAAATAAATAAGTTTAAACTAAACTAAAACATGAACATCATAATGTCAATTAGAATAGACAATAACTTTCGTGTTTTGTCTAGATATAAATACAAAAACATTTTCAGAAAAGACATGTTTGTAACAAATCAATGGTAATATTAATGCAAATATTCGATTCTTTGGTGTAATAGTTCTTAACGGATACATGCCGTTATTGAGAAAAAACAATGCTATGATGCTGTTTTATTTTATATTGTTTTAAGTTGTTATTATATAAACATGTATTCCACTTTACATCATAGAATGAAAACGACAATGTACATGTATTACTGGTGTGATTATGTTAACTCGCTAATATCAAAATGATATTAACAAATATTTATAACAGGATATGATGAAGCACTGGAATTAATTAATGTCAACGAATAATTGCGAAAGATTTTCACCAACATCACATAACATTGTTTACTGCACGAGGTACTCTGCATGTTCTGATGAGGGGTTAGGGCATGCATGTTTTCAATGCCGTTGTCAGTGTAATGTAATGTTCTATGAACGCCCGCGCGGTTAAGCGGTTACATACATATTTTACGCGCATAACTTGTGTTTTCTCCAGTTAAAAATAATTCAACACACTTTTAATATTTTATATTCCTATTACATGACACGAGTTAATGGCAAGCCAATCATATCATCAAACTGAAGTACACTAAAGACGATTTGTATTGGAATATGTGGTTTTTAACGTTTGCAATATGCAGCAACTATTTATTAGCGTTATTAGCATAGATACGTTATATTTTAGTTGTGTTAACGGTTGTTACTGGCCCTGACTTAGTTATGCATGGGATTGTAATTCAACCATTCCATTGTAGAACTTACCCTACCTCTAACCCGGATCAAGGTGTTTGTATTCCCTAGTTGTAGAATAATACACGAGTAAACTTAACTGATCCTGATACATCCAAATGACACCATGAAACAGGTTACACCCATTTGCGTGGTATCTTGTTACCAAAAAGACATAATGAACAGTCGTCTTAGATAACCATTTGATGTTATACCAAATAATTGTGCCAATATCTGAGAAGCACGGGTATATTGCTTGGCACCTGTACTGCGGTCAGTAAGATGGTATTTATGTTGTTTCCGCGCGAGATTTAAAGAACGATTTGACCTACAATCATGCAAATTTGTAATAGGAAAAAGCATGGCGCTCAATGATTTTGAGATCAACAAAAGGTCAAAGGTAAAAACCACTTGGGATTGTCACAGGCATTTTACTTCTGCAAGAACTCTTAAAACCGTTTTGACCAACTATTCGCATTGGTACATATAGGTAAAGATTTTGATGTCAGTTTGTCAAAGGTTAATGCCTTTAACAAAGAAATAAGTTTTGGCACTTAATGTGAAAAAAAAACGGGTAAGCATACGATAATTTGATATAATGGTTACAGGACAAAAAGAGGTCAGTAGGTCATACCCATGTGAGTTTGTATCAAGCTTTCTAAAAAAATCAGGAGAACACTTTGACCTTCGATCACCAAAGCTTATATGCTGATTAGAATGAAGAAAACATGGCAAACATTGATTTTGAAGTAAACGGGTAAACAGTCGAGGTCAGCGGACTTGTTACATGAAATTCGTTACCAAACAATATCTTGAGAAAGCATTGACCTTAGATAATGCAAATTGGTGTAGTGGTTACGTCGGTGCAAAAAAAATACACATTATAAGTTTGTTGACATCAAGCAGAAATATAAAGGTTTAACTGGCTTGTGTGATTCAATTGGTTTAGCAGTATCTAACGATGTAACCAGAGCACCATCATTGGCATGCTGGTTACTTGGGAGGCAAGCATATGGCTGTTGATTTTGAGCTCAACTTAATAGTTTCAAAAGCGACAAACAAAATCAGGACCCTTTAAATGAGCATTCTTGTCATTCTTGACGAAGGATGACCCGTGATAGTTTTCAGAACAAATAGATCAAAGGTCAATGTGGAAGGGACAACTTTGATGCAGATTTGGTACTTCGCTACGTTTTTCAAACATCATTTGTTTATCTTTTACATATTTCGCTATGTAGGTGATATTGACCAAAAGACATACTGACCTTAATTGGAATTGCTTATCGATTTCTTTTGTGTGTTGCCTTCTCGGAGCAATATGTCTCTTAGTGTTTTTTAATTAACATAGTAAATATGACTAGTAGTTTTACCAACGTTAATATAAATGTGCCTTTACAATTAAATGTCATTATTTGATAAGTAGTACCATAATATGTTCTTCTGTTATAATTAACATTTTCAACATGAAGTTATGTATTGCCGCGCTAAATGGGTCAATTTTCACAAAAAAGAAAATAATGTTTCCCTTTTGGAGTTAAAACCTTTGGTCTAAACGTAAATAGATAGTGATATTTCATCTATGCCGTTAAGATAATGTATCCACTGTTTGAAATGTATGTAAGGCGATAACATGGTTATAATTCAATGGTAAACAATATACAGGACATTCTAACTAAAACAGTTCAATTGCTGCAATTATGTTTAAACAAAAAATTAATCAGCATATGAACTTTCGTATTTTGTAGAAGTTGTTTCTGATTTAAGCGGTGTAATTATATCTTTCAGAACAAACATTGACACTTTTGTAATCCATCAAAAAAAGTTAAGCAACTATCTAGATTTATTTTTCTCAACCTAATCACCAAAGTGTGGATTTGTTAACCTGGGTGGCTTGGTACAGAATCCAACGTAGTTTTGTTATACCAACCATCCGTCCGTCTGTCCGATTGCTACACAAATATAATGACAACTATCACTATCTTTTTAAACATATTTAATATTATGTAAACCTATGCATCTTGGTATTTTAGTGAAAAGGCAATGTGTTGTATGACATCTAATCTGGTTAAACGTATTCCACTGCTTAGTTACTAAATAAAGGACCGCGTATTTTAAAAAGTGTCTATTTGGCTGGTTAAGCTGAAGTTTCAATTCGTTTATATTTGTTCATCTGGGAATATTATTAAATCATTTATTTCTAATAGAACCCATTTCGTGCACAAATTACACTTAATTATGTGTTTTGTGACATTCAACTTAATTGAATGACTGCTTAAGGGATACAAATTGACGAACATGTTAATCAGCTAGTGAAATGTGTCATCTTGATATGCTTGGTGCAATATATGTGCGTTATCATACAGAGTGTTTGGTATTTTTAAACGCCCGTTTAAAAAAGTGAAGTATTACGGGAACACCTGCGGCGGGCGGGCGGTAAGGCATGCCGCGTTAATATGCAAATGTTTGCGGCCATATATCGCTCAAGTTCCATATCCAGAAAGATCGCCTGAAGCAAGTCTGAATTATTGCCCTTTAATTATGACAAAAATGTGAAATTAACCTTGTCCGCTATCTTACTCTCTAGTTAAAAGCAAATCATTATCAAACTTTGTGACAATTTATGGGCTTTATATATCGGCAAATTTCTATCTTTCTATATCACTTGAAACACTTTTAAGTATGTCTCTTGATAAACAATACATTTGGTAAATTAATCGTGCCCATCTTCTACCTCACATAGTTTCAATCGTATCAAGAGCATCGAAGTTGCTGTCAGTGTGTCTTGTCAGTATGAACCAGGAAGTTCGATAAACAGTCAGATGCGTTGCATTTATTTTAACAGACACGTGTGTAATGACACGTTTTTTTTTTAAATTAACGATTGCAATTTAAAAACAACAACATGAACTTAAACAACATGAACGTATTCAATTGATCTGGCTGGTATTTTACTTCGTGGACATTTAATGCTGATAACTACTTGGATGCTAATTAATACATGATAGCTTTTGAAATTTAATAACGATGATAGGAGGTTAATCTTATTAACGCTGGTATTTTTTTGCGATTTATTATAGGCTAATGTGGGGTAAGGCATGCCTTCCAATCATATTAAACCCAAAAGTTTTGCAATTAATGTTTCAAGGCAGTAATAAATAACTAAGTAACTAACTAATTGACTAACTAACTAACTATCAAACTAACTAACTAACTAACTAAAAACTAACTAACTAACTAAGTAATAACTAACTAACTAACTAACTTAATAACTTAATAACTAAATAACTAAATAACTTAATAACTATATAACTATATAACTATATAACAAAATAACTAACTTAATAACTAATTAGCCCATTAACTTACTATGTAACTTACTAAAAACTATCTAACTAACAAAATAAATTAATAAATAACTAAATAACTAACTTTATAAGTAATTAACTAATTAACTTACTAAGTAACTAACTAAATAACTAACTTCATAACTAACTAAGTAACTAACTCACTAATTTACTTACTAACTTACTAACTAACTGACATGCAAACTAAATAAATAAGTGTATACATAAATGAATAAATATATATCGGCGGCCAGAACTAATTTAAAAACGCGCCAAAAATTAAAAATACAATTGCATTTATTTGTTAAAATTTAGGGTAAAGTATTTTAATTATTCAATAACAATGAAATTGTAGCGCATAAATGTTAATTTCATGTTTAATAAAACCATTTTTCAGGTACATATCACGCGGAAGCGGATTCCTAGTTATAACGTATTCTTGTTTTAATGAAATTAATAAAGTTGTAGACATAGATAGATCTTTGCGTATTTGTTGCTCTTTATTTATCAATACAATTGAAATAATTTGATAAGATGACGTTATACTTTGCTTTCAAATACGTACGTTTTAACTGGAACGTGCATTAAAACAGTACGGAAATTTAATTTTTGTTTTTCAGTTCCTGTTTTCAGTAAAATATCAAATATTCATATAATCATCATAGAAATAAACCTTAGTATTTAAGCAATACCTTTCAACTAGTTTATATATTTTAAATATATTATTTTCATAATATCTGATTCATATTGTGTTCAACGTAATGGATGTTTTATCACACCTACAACTTTGAAAAACTTCTATTTTACATACACAACATATTGTATGTGTTAAAACGTCTTTATCTTAATAACTCTGTCCGCTTTTCGAAGCGTGGGGATATTGTGGTTATCTCCGCCGTTTGTCCGTCCGTCCTGGCCACTATCTTCTCCTACACTATTAGCACTATAACCTTGAAACTTACACATTTGGTAGCTATGAGCATTTGTGCGACGGTGCACTATTTGGAATTTTGATCAGACCCCTGGGTCAAAAGTTATGGGGGGCGGGGCAGTTTTCCTTATATGGTTATAGTAAAACCTTGTTAACACTCTAGTTTAGTTGATTTTACATTAACTTCTTCATTTCTACACCGATTAACTTCAAATTGATACTGAACATCTCTTATGACAATACGGTCAATCTCAACTATGCATGGCCCCATTACCAATCCTGGGGCTCCCCTCCCACATAGACCAAGCCCACCGACAATTTTGTTTTAACATAACTTCTTTATTTATTCATCAATTGACTTGACATTTATACTCATTCGTCTGAACATCTCTTATGACAACACGGTCTATCTCGACCATCCATGTCTACATTAACCACCCCAGGGTCCCGCCTACATAGGCCACACCCAGCCACAATCGCCTTTTCGTCCGTCCGTCCTGGCCACTATCTCCTCCTATACTATTAGCACTAGTTATTTTTAGATTATATCGAGAATGTAACCCGCCTCCCAGTTTCGCTGAATGGGTCAAGTTCCTCACGGGTACTACTCCCCCAATTTCGTTTTCGTACCCAATTTGCTTTCGTACCCATTTTGTTTTCGTACCCAAATTTTGTTTCCTACCCAATTTCTGTTTCGTACCAAAAATCTTTTTAGTACTCAAATTTTCTTTCGTCCCCATTTTTTTTTTCTTACTCAAATTTAGTTTTGGCCTTATTGTTTCGTACCCAAAATGTTTGCACCTAAATTTGTTTTCGTACCCAAACGTTTCGTACCCACATACACAATTGTGTTGATTTAGATAAACTTTAAAGTGATATTAGACGCATTTTTCACTGTTGAATTGAGCTGAAAAGAATTAACAGGTCAAAATAGGTAGGTAAAATGTGGTTACTGACCAATTAACTGCAACCCATCTTGCTACCAGTAATTTTTAAAACATATATATTATATTCGATATTTTACATGACTAACCCAGTCCTCTAAGCTTTATTTTTATTAAGATCGGAGTAAGTGTTCGAGTATCGTATGATAGATATCGTTGCAGGGACTTAAAATGATCCGTAAAATAAAATTGTGTCTTTGTGTCGTATGAACGAACCTGCACTTAAACTAAATTTAGATTCACATTGTACATCGAATCATTTCGTTTGTCCGTTGTCAAAACGCAAGTACGGTTGATATTCAAATGCATTATTTTTCTCTTTCCGGGATATTGTTTTAGTATGTTGATGCTGCATTTACAAATATAAGTGTATATAAAGTGAAAACACCAAAAATAAACAGCGTTTGCGATAGACACACATAAACTGTAAGATGCGTCTAATATCACTTAAATTGATGCTGTTATATCCACCCTTTTCAAAAACATGACAATACGGTTACTCTCAACTATGTATGGCTCTATGACCAACCCTGGGGCGAACCGCCCACATAGACCACGCCCACCCAACATTTTGTTTTAACATAACTTCTTCATGTATTCACAAATTAATGCGGCGTGGGGATACGCGTCGGCCGCTGCCTCGCAATTCCAAGCACCTGCAGACATGGGCAATCGATATATTGAAATCAACCTAAAATGTTCAATAGTATGTACCTTGTCCGTAGGTGGGTAATCCGCCAGCCACCAATTTTATATGGACAAAACTTGGAAATATTAACTTCCTCTGGACAGGACAGACGTTGACGTTTGATCGTACTGATTTGTCTGACGAAGGCGTTTACAAATGCAGTGTAACAAATACCATGCTTGTTATTGTGAACAAGACAGAACGCGGATCTAGTAATTTGAATTTCCTCCTGGATGTTCAATGTAAGTTAACAACATGCATTGTGTGCATAAAGTGTTCTGGTTAATTGTGTGCATCTCTTGCAGCATGTATTATAATATTGTTTGTTTCAGATGGAGCTAAAATCGAAAGATTCTACACAAATATTTCAAACAATAGCATCATCGTTGTCGAACAGAATCAATCAGTCGAACTCATTTGTGATGTAGATAGTGATCCCAAACCGGTTGTCTACATAATCAATGCAACAGACGAAAACAATGCAGCCATGGACGGTTCATTCATTGCACCTAAGACTTTAATTTCACATCTTCAACGAGCAAGATGCGAATATGATACTGGCGATTATAAATGTCAGACAAAAAATCATTACAACCCAACGGAAAAGGAGCAGAAATTAAAAATTATAGTTCAATGTAAGATTTTTTTAAACGTTCTCAATTTGTATTGAACTCAACCTTATAATGATAATTTCAATACTTGACTTTTTCTTGAAGGTTCTCTGTGAGCATCTCCGTTCGCACCTCCGGCAACATAGGTGTACAGGGCTCCTAACGACACAGCTGTACTTATATTTACAATAAAGGCTTACCCAGTGCCAAGTGTTACACATTTCATATGGTCAAAGAACAACAGTACTAATGACGGGTGGGACATTCTTGATAATGACTGGCATTACACAATCAACGTATCGGGAAACCGTTTGCAGACAGCGTTAACAATACATAATATCCATGTGAACGACTTTGGGGTATATCAAGTGAACGTGTCTTCTATATTGGGTTCAACATCCGAAGTTTTTCTCCTGCACGCCATAGGTTTGTTATTAAGCAGTGTATATGAAAGAATAATTTAAATATTCGTCGTCATAACTGGCGTATAAGTATTATTAGATTATATCTTGATACTTTTTCATTGGGCAAAACAAAGCATTAGAAGTTGAATTCATTGTCGTTGTAAGAGTAGTGGTACTATTGGTAATTTAATATTTGCATTAATCCAAATATATGGTTCATTTTAGCTGCACCTGAAATCCCACAAAATGTCCATGTGGTACGAAAAGGATTGAACCAGCTTGAACTTCAATGGGACCCTGGATTTAATGGTGGAAAAGAACAAACGTTTGTAATAAGCTTCTCCGAAATAAATAATGACAGCTGGACTGATATACATGTGCCCGTAAATAATACAAGACATACTATATCTGGGTTAAGGCCGGACACAGCTTATCAATTTAAAATGCGGGCGAAGAACATTTTTGGCATCTCTCGCTGGACTCAAGGGATTACAGTATCCACTCTAATGGAAAACGGTATATGTGTTTACCATTACAGTCGGGCGAGTTCCTTAGATTAAATAATTCAAGACTCGGTCAAATTGTTATGCGGTCACATTTATATTGATTGAGATACATCAATGAATGCTTCGTATTTAAAAATTATGCCTTATAAGATTTCTTTGTTCTCTTTGCTACAAACGTATAATTTGGCAATTAATACGACAACGAATAGTATGTGCATTTTAATTCTAACCTTGCATTCGTGTTTTAGTAATGAGAATATTACAATTGTGATACAAGTTTTAGATTTGACCTGGCATATGTGTTATTGTAATGTAATTTAAAATTATTAACAAGGCATTGCGGACTATTTTTTAAACCTATTAAATAATATTGCTATTCGTTAATAAAACGCCCAACATTGTTTCGACCACACGGAGAAAAAAAAAATGAATAAATATCAATACTTTAACAAGTTTAATAATTGTATGTGATATACATATATATATACAATAATATTGTGGTTTATTAATTAACAGTCCTCGGTTAAACTCTCGATATATGTACATCACACGATTATTTTTTATTTTTTTCAGATACACTTAGCGCAACTTCATCAGCTGTTGGAGGTGCAGTCGGTGGCGTTATTGGATGTATTGCAATACTCGCTGTTGCAATATGTGTTTACAGATACAGAATTCATGGTAATTATAGAGGCGTTAATACATACAATACCTTATTAACTCTGACCTTACTTTGTTTGTTAATTTTGTGCTGCTTATGCCTGAATGTGTACAGAAAAAAAGCGTTTCTTTTCAAGCATATTTAACACAGTATTTAACACTACCTTGTAAAACGTGTAATGTTTTGTTTCAGATTTAGCATCGACAGCATCTGCTCTTTACGGAATTGTTCGACGCAGGTAATCGAGTGAAACTTAACGTTTTAAATATGACTATTTAAAAAATATGTATTATCTTTACTGACGTTTCAATAGCTATATTTAATACTTTGATGTAATGCATGTCAGAGGCAAAAACTTGAATATATTCGAATAACATACAGTGAATCTTGAAGTATATGACTCGTCTACAAATAGAGTACATATTTTGTCAAATTGATTTACAATAAATTGCAATGTTAAGAACAGTTAAAGCTTATGAAAATAGTTGTGAGCAATGTTCCTGTTTGTTTTGCTTTAAGATTGCAAACAAACCGACGGAAATGTGAGACCTATGATCGCTTAGGTAGTTTTGAGCTTATTATCTAAGTTTAGAACGACTGAACTTTTTGTTTTATTCAATGTGTTTTAAAGTAGAGCTATAAACTAGTATAACTTTAAAGTTATAGTCTGTTCATTTTTATATCGCTTTATTAACATTTTTCTTTTATTATAATTAAGTGCTTTATGTATTGCGTTATACATCTTGGTATATAACAGAGCACATGACGTCTGATTACCGAGTGAACGAAATATTTCTACTTTGTAGATAAAAACAAACATACATTACGTTACTACGAAGATCTTGGTCGCGAGAAGTAAGTTATTGTTTCTAAATGTGTGTGAACTGACACGTTTCATTCGTGTTATGCATCGTGACAGCAGCGTTCACAAAGTTTAATAAACAATACCGAAATGCTAAGTCGATTTTATATTATAAAAACCTTAATGCAAGTTTAAGATTGTGATGGTCGAGGTTATATTTCAGACGATGCCATGGCGATACATCATCTGGCAGTTACGAAACTTACAGTATCGGTAACGTACTTCATATGTCTTAATATGTTCCTCATGTTTGTGAAACATTTTAGGTCAACAATGAACGTAATATGAAAGCATAAAGGTATATTTGGTTGTAAATTACATTTATCTGTTTGTTCCATAGCAATAATGTATGGTTAGATGCGTATTATAAAGTATATGATTTCCAAAAACACACGTAATCAACATGGCATTTCAGAGCAACGTCATGTTAATACAGTAGACTCTGCCAATACCGGACTCTCCGAATACCGGAAATCTCCCGATTCCGGACGGTCGTGGCAGTCCCGTATTTTCCCCTTCTATTTCTTTGTTAAAAAATGTTGAATAATCCGGACTCTCTCTAAACCGGAAACCGGACGGATATCTCCTTTAATTTCGTTATTTTCAACGTAAAATACATTGAGTACACCGGACGGTCCAAATTCTCAAGATGCCCGAGGCGTGAAAATAACAATAACTATTCAGCAAGGCGCGCGCGGTGTCACACATTCTGCTCGCGCAATTATCGATAATCCGGTTAAACATACCATAAAGGTGTCAAGTCGTTACCGCGCTATTGAAGTCCGATTAAATAATGTAAAACAAACTGTGTATGTCAATTATGATCTCGGACTTTTTCAATAAATCATGAAATTCCTGCATGTGTAGGTTTTGACAAGATTTGCTGAGATATCGAATGTCTTGAAAATATGACGCTGTTTTTGTCTGTGTGTGTATGTTTTGTGAAATGTGTTATGTCTTGAACAATAAATCGTGTGTCCACAACATTCGTTTGTAACAAATAAAACTTAATTAATTCAGAGCTATTTATAGCGAACTCGAACACGACTCACTCGCCTATATGACAAATGTCAATTACGCATGTACATGCACGTACATGTATAAAGCACCACGCTCAATTTGGGATTAATCAATACAAGTCGGTATGGAATGTTTTCTGCTTTTAATCAAATAAAAACACATTTTTCGAAGAATACCTTTAACATAAACATTACATTAGTACAGTTATCACATGGTACATGTAAATGTATATGGTTTGCTGTATTCTTATATGATTTTGTACACATTGCATACAATGTATATTTCGGCAATATGCCTACTCTTGGTAAACCGGAACTCTCTGAAAACCGGACGATCAGGCCGGTCCCCAGACCGTCCGGTATTGGCAGAGTGTACTGTACTTATAAGACGCTAACAGAAGTTGAAATGAGAGAATATACTGGTCGTCCTCCTAACGAAAATATCCTGACGTTGTCAGTAGAAAAACAACCGGTCGGCGAGAATGGGGACTATGTCAATATAAAACTGTCGGGTCTATAAAAGAAGGGCTTCACACTCGAACTATTCAGCAAGAGTTTATTTGTTTACAAGCGTCACATTTGTGGCAATAATATAATGCGACGATATGTATTATTATAAAATGTTCATATGTGTATTGTATTGTAATGTACTATTGTTTATTGCATTTGCACATATTGTTTCTATATATAATTCAACTATAAACGTACGTACATCAACAGGTATACTTCGCATAGAACTAATACATAACTTACATCACGGTTAAGGACAATATTACGTGCTAAGAGGATGCAGTGGTCCACATTTTTCTATGTAAATATTTCGTAAAAGTACCAAGAAAAATAACATGCCATTAATAGGTAAAACATTTTGAGAATAGGCATATTTTCAAACATTCAGACATTAGCAATGGCTAATAAACTTAAACCGTAACAAACTAGTCAATACATAGTTTTAACTACATACTATTTCATAAAATAAAAGCAAACAAAAATATACCATTGCAATAAAAGACCACGTTTGCTTATTTCAAGACATGCACATTTGGAATATAGCTTTTGACGGGGCTTAAATGCAACTTCATGACATTACTCATCGTAAAATCAAACACTTTATGAAATTGTTTCATATAATAACGTATAACCTTTTATAAAACGCTTAACATCATTCCAATGCAGTATAAAACCTTACGCGTTTTAAATGCGTATGTGTCAAAAACGTATTAATGTTGTTTCGGAAGCAAGATATATTCACACCTGACATCTGATTTGTTATAGTTTGCTGTTAAGTATTGTGTTGATGTGTTGTCATATTTATAAAGACTGAATTGTTTTTTTTTCAAAACATATTTGAAAATTAAACAATTGTAAAATTATTATTATACATAGTTTAAATTATTCATTGTTAGCTTCATTTATGCAGATAATTGCATTATTTGTTTAAAAAGCAGATGGAAATTACAACATTGCTCCATGTTAGCATTTTTTATGATCAACTGTTTGAACACTATATATCTATGCATTTTGTAATTTTAGATGGTGAGCAGTTTAGCGATTGCATCTGTTATGTTTTTTTCCATTAATGCTATGCAACTGTTACTTATATTATATATAGATATATCATACCAATAAATATGTTCATATAAAAACAATCTGACTCGTGAATGTCTAGAAACAGTAAAAATGAACAAATGTACTTTAATAATAAAAGTCAAACATATCTGCATATCAAAAAAGAAATATCATAATTAAAATAAAGAAACTTGCATATTAAACTAATGAATCACTCATGATATTAACACATATATGAACAGCATATTATGGTATAGAATAGAGCAAATTAACATACCAAAACATAGCATTGCATAACACAGCCAGTACATGTAAGTTCCTTTTGCAGTAGCAAACAACAATAATATCACTAATGTTATATGCATCTCATTATCTGTAAATATATTCGATTCAGTACAAATAAATATTTGTAGACAAGGAAGTTGAGTGATTTCAATTATTTAATTAACTTCCATCCAAAAACGAAGTTTTTCCATGAGTTGCTCAGCCGAGTTAAGAAAGAACTGCTTATGTTTATTTTGTCAAGTATATATAGATAACATTTAGCCTTGACATACTTTGAGACATTGTTAGCTAATTCCAGTATAATAAATGATAAGTAATCATGCACATGTTATATCATATCCATATACAAAAATGTAAATAAATAATTATAAATAAAACTTGCAGCATACAAGCCAGGGATGTGTGAGATACATTTTTGTCTCAATGGTCATTTAAAGAAATCTCACACATACCCAATGACGTTAGGATTTTTACAATCCAAAATACACATAATTTGTAAAGCGTCTTCCGTGGAGGAGCATTCATAACGGCCTATTTGGAAGTTCTATCAATAATCAATTGTCTATGAAGAAGATGTGTACAGGTTTTATATAAAGTCATCTAGGAAAACGGAGCCCTTTTGGTGAAACATATTATTATAAGAACGATTGTAAGAAAAATAGACAAAGGAATATGGCTATGCACTTTATTAGAACAGAATGTTTTTGATTGTTTACGAGTTACTTGCTGAGATAAGTAGATAGTTATCAAATTTAATAAATATTCAATAAACGGTTTCAGATAAGATTCTTGGATAACATAGTTAACTGTTTGACGAACACAAACAGCTGGCCACAGGCGACGGACCTTGTTAATACATCAAATTATTCTTTGGTTTTTCGCAATGTGTGCTTCGGTGAGATAAAATAAAACTCGGGGAGAGATAACATCATCAGCTTCAGCTATTAACTAATCACAGTAAGTTTCTTATATACATGTATACCGTAATTATATAATTATGCTACATGTTATAAACTAATGTGACACTAATATGCATTTCACACATATGTTTCAAATGTAAAACAACTGTAATAACAGTTAGTAAAACATCTTAAAAATNATGGGGGGGGGGGGGAGATCAATACATTTCAAGAGTGCATGGTAGTGTAATTATCTTGTATGAAAGCTCTGACAATGTCCCAAAAATGAAGATGATTTGTGAAAAAGTTTATGGTACTAGAAATTGTTCCGGATAAAGTCCTTTTCAGACAAGAAGAAGACAATTTGTCAATCTAAACAGGTCATTGCATAAAACTATGTAAGACAATTTTAATTCATTTTATATGCGAAGTGAGAATAACCATTGAATATTGTGTAAACCAATGTAATGTGATCAGTTTTTGGTAAAATAAATGTTTGTGAAATATTTTTTTTTTTTAAAGACAATTCATACAGACAATATTGCTACATTCCCACATTGGTCTAAAAGAAATGATATTTAAAAAGTATAAGTGGTACGAGAACATGTCAGGTAAGACTCTAGGCAAAACCACGTTTTAATCATTTTATTAATAATGGTGTGCTTTCTATTTACAATCGGGTTTCATTACCGGGCTGTTTAAACCAATTATACACCTTAATCCAAACATGCCATACTGTGAGGTAACTTATGAACTATACGAATGCTTTCATTCAAAAACAAAAAGGTAAGTTACTAATATGTCCAGAATGGTTAGATTTGCGTTGACATATTGTACAACAACATTGTGAAGCTGCTTGATAAGCGATTCCAGGTGATAACCCACGATGATGTGTATGCCGAACCAAAAGACATGTGTCCGATCACATGAAGTGATCTGGGTAGTTAGGACGATTATGAGTGACGATAATGTTCATTATATCTTTGTGTAATGCAGTCAACAACAGACAAATAGTGATAGGCAGGAAGCTTCAGTTAGCATATAACAAAAGCTCCCCATGTGCATGTTGTGCTCACGTGAGCTTATAAAGGAAAACTGTCATTCGTTTTAGGATTACAGTATGTAGTCTCCACAAGGATCATACAATTAACATGTGCAATCCGTGTAAGAAAAAAAAGCTGTTTAATGTTCATTGTGTTCTTTCAAAGGACATTATATAAACATGAAAGAATGGGGCAAAAAGATACCCTTGAGCTCGTTAAAAAAAGAACTAACTTAGATGCAACAGAGCATGACTGCTGAACAACAAAACATGTGTCAGATCAATGACAGTGAAGTTACGACGTTTAGGAATGACGATTATACACATAAGATCTACTTTTTTGCATTCAACAAGAGACAGCTTGAGACAGACAGGAGGCATCAGTTACAAGGAGTTTATGACAAAGAACTGGAAATCACTTTACTTATACACCAATAGAGAACAGAGCATAAAATGCCTTGTAAGCTGAAACAGTAAAATCAGTATGAATCGGAAAAGTGTTAATTAACATAACATGCTAAAACAGCACAGTATGAGTCAGTTTGAACTGCTTCTGATAGTGAATGTTGATCATTGTTTAATAGTTATTCAATATATTATGTTTTATGTGAGAATTATATGACTTTAGCAAACTCAAATATACATATGTTGTGCTTCTAAACCATAATTATACGTTACTCCTTTTATGGTTAGATTGTATTCCAATAGTCGTAAAACGCAAAAGTAAAGTTGCTGGATATGCAAGCGCAGGTGCTTACCCCTGGCGGCAAGACTGCTGATCCACGGTACATGTGTCAGATCACTGTCAGTGAAGTGACTGCTACTGCGAATGATTTTAAAAACACGATGAGTGTATTGCATTCAACAATAGGTAACTGGCGAGAAACGGGAAGCGGTTACAGTGCATTGAAATTAAAGAACATTTCTGAGGAAGTTCACAGGCTGCTTTTCCATGGGACATGTGTCAGATCACTTTCAGAGAATGAACTGTATAATTATTGCTTATCCATTTTCAGATGCTACCTCACGGCGGTATGACTGCTAATCCATGGGACATGCGTCAGATCACTTTCATTGAAGTTTCTGCAACAGTGAATGATTGTAAGGATATCACGAGAAGTGTAAAGCATTTAATTACAGGTTACCGGGAAGGCACAACCGATTAATTGTGTTCGCAGTCAACAAGAGAGAGCTTGCTCCAGGCAGGAAGCATCAGTTCGAATGAATTGATGACACAGGACTGTAGTTACTGTACATATACACCAATATATCACAGAGTACAACATGCTCATATAAGATTAAACAGTACAATCAGTATGATTATGAACAGTCTTCATGTACATGGAATGCTTAAACAGGACAATCAGTATGATCGGAAACAGTGTTTATTAAGATTTTATACTAAAAAAGCACACTCTGAATCCGTTAATTCTGCATCTGAGCAGAAGTGGGGTAACGTTTCAATGTTTTTTTTTATTGAAGTAATTAAGTAACTATTTTCTGTAATCGTAATGTAAATGGAAATTATTAAATGACCTGAGATAAACTAGAAATAGACGTATGTTTTGGCTCCGAATCCATAGTCAATCGTTACTTCTTTTATGGTCAGCTATTCTTCAAATAGTAGTTAAACAAGAAAGTAAAGTTGCTGGATATGAAGTAGCAGGTGTATACTCACGACGGCATGACTGCTAATCCATAGGAAATACGTCAGATCACTACTGATGAAAACAATGCAACTTTGACTGATTGTAAGAAACACCAGAAGTGTATCTCATTCAACAACAGGTAACTGGCGGAAAACAGGAAGTCGCAGAAATGGTGAATTGAATTTAAAGATATTATCTAAAGGAATGCACAGCGGATCTGTTTGCTTTGTATTCAACAAGAGACAGCTTGTTGCAGGCAGGGAGCATCCGTTACATGGAATTGATAAACCATGACTATAGTCATTGTATTCATACACGTATAGATCACAGAGAAAACATATCCATGTCAGTTAAACAGTTTTATTTGAAATAGTGTTCATTAACATAGCATTCTTAACAGCGTAATATGAATACGATTGAATTGATCCTTAGCTGAGCCTTCAGCTTTTCTTTATGGATTTAAGATGTATCGTATAATACTATTTTGTTATTGTAAGTATTATTACCATTGTTATCTTTGTTTATATAAATTTCATTATTATAGTAATGTGTAAACTATTATATGGCAAGCACAAACTAAAAATAGACGTAAGATTTGCTTCCGTGACACATGCTACTTCTTGTATGGTCAGATTGTCGTTGAATAGTGGTAAACAAGAGAGTGAAGATGATGGACACAAAATGTCAGGTTATAACCCATGGTGGTGTGTCGATTATTCAATGGGACATGTGTCTGAGATCACAATCAGTAAAGAAGCAGCGACTGTCAATGACGGGAAGGCACACATGCTCGATTTGCATTTAACAAGAGACAGCTTGTTACTGGTAGGAAGCATCAGTTACAAAATAGAAATAGAGGTATTTTTCGCTCCCAAACTATAATCATACGTTACTTCTTGTATGGTTAGATTGTATTCGAATACAACAAGAGAGTTAAGTAATTGGATATTCAATGACAGGTCCTAACGCACAGAGGCATGGTGGCTTATCCATGGGATATACGTCAGATCAATGCCAGTGAAGTAACTGAAACTGTGAATGAAGGGAAGGTACACACGATTTATTCGCATTCATCAAGAGACAGCTTGTTCCAGGCTTGACGCCTCATTTACCATGAATTGATCATTTACAATCAATATGTTTGGGAACTGTGTTTATTATCGCTGCATGATAAAACAGCATAATCTGAATCAGTTTTAATTGAGTTTTACCTTAAGTGTTTACGTTTTAACAGAACATTTAATTATAATTGTATATAATAATTTGGTATACTATTTAAATATTCTTTATTTGTTGTATGTATTGATTAAGTATCTTTTTAATATTAATTTAAGATAAGTTGTATTAATAATTATTATCATTTTTATTTTTTTTATAATAATAATAATAATAATAATAATAATAATAATAATAATAATAATAATAATAGTAATAATAGTAATAATAATAATAATAATAATAATAATAATTATAATAATAAAAATAATAATAATATTAGTAATAATATTATTATACATATAATAATAAAACTATTAATAATAATAATAATAATAATAATAATAAGGTAATAATGATACAGGATTTGTTCAAATAATGGTAAAACAAGAGGGTAAAGTTGCTGGATATGCATTATCATGTGCTTCTCACGGCGGCATGACTGCTTATCCACGGGACATACGTCAGATCACTGTCAGTGAAGTAACTGCAACTGTGAATGATCGTAAGGAACACGAGAAGTGTATTGCATTCAACAACAGGTACCTGGTGAAAAGAAGGAAACAGAAATTACAGCGATGCGAATTAAAAACAAAAAATGTTAATGTGAGGGAGGAATAACCTATATTTAGCGACAAAATAGTGGTTAACAACAGAGTGAAGATGATAGACTAAAACTGTAAGGTTATTACCGATGGTGGTTGGTCGTTTGGTCGAGATCTCTGTTGTTTGACCAGTATTTAGCAAAACATCAGACCATGCAGGACAAATTATAAGGCTTTGGTTTGGCCGTCTTTTGTTTGTTGAGTTTCAGTTTGCAAAAGGGGTCTTTACGTCTTCAAAAGCGACACTTCGACTTTGAGCGCCAAGCCATTAAACACAATCTAAGGCCGGAAGGTTACCATGAAAAAGAAGGCGAACATGCGGAAGGAACTGTGAAAATAGTCTAATCCATATAAGAAACCGACTTTAAAAGATCAGATATCGTAGTAGAAAATGCGTTCAGAGTAGGAAAAACCTATCTGGAAAAGTGAGATAAATAGTGTTTAGAGTAAGATCATTCGATGATAAACTGGCTATATTCAGCTCAATGGAAACAGCTCTAGAAAAACGCACTATTACATATATTAACGGACGATTTATCTAAATTCGACGGTGAACATAAATCGAAACTGAAACCGACTATCGACCAGGCACTGCGAGAAAAGGACACTGTGAAATATCGCATTGACGGTCAGCGCTACAGTGGACCAATACCGACACACTCTGAAACCGCGGGCCCAACGTCACGAGTGGGAGCAATGGAAATAGGAAGAAGCACAGCTATATTCTGACAATACTATTCCGACATGGGACAGTAACGGATGGACAAAGAAAAACGGCTTACAGAGAAAAAAATACTGAACAGATCGAATGCGGATATAAAATGCCTAACGAAAAAACATAAGAAATGAAGTACTTCATTTAGAAAATTAACAGACCAGTGCCGTAGCTGCGACTGTCCAGGCGGCAATTCACAAGCGGTCCATTCATGTTGCATTCAGCAACAGCCAACTGGTGGCAGGAAGGAAGTATCAGTCACAATATTTATAAAAAGTGTTTGTGCACCATCAGTTGTATCCTAATATGGCTTTTGCAATTTTGTTACTGCACTCAAAATGTTCCCGCTCACTGTTCAACAAATCCTTTTGATGCAGACACGCCTTTTCCTTAAAGACATAACCTCTCTATTAGAAGAAGTATGTGATTCCACACACACCATCTGGATACACCTTCTACAAGCCGTACAGCCGCAATGTTGTCCATATTCACATAGACACCCTCGGTTGTGTATTGATGGAAGGTCTGGTTAAGGACGGCAGCGGTAGGAATGTTATAATGAGAGCATTACGAGCAATGTAACGATGTGATTGATGCTTGTATGTAGGTGATGATTTTTGACCTGATCAAACGACACCGCTTCAATAATTCGGAGGTGATTTCTGATAATAAATCTCATTGGTAGGATTGCAATTATGTGATTCATTGACGCCGTATCAATCGACGCCATTTCGAGTAATGTGACGATGTGATGCCAATGTCTGGAAGGTGAGGATGCTAGACCGGATCAGACTGCCAGGAATCAGAGGTGAATTCATTGGTAGGATTGCGAAATTGTGATGCCAAATCAAACGACGAGCCGGCGAGGAACGTGAAGATGTGAGGCCAGGATTGTTATGTAAAGCAGATGGTCGAAAATCTCTTAAACACAGTTATACTATAATTATAATTTAGTGGCTGAATTGCAAGTCGGTTTCCCCACATGTAGTTATGGTGATATCTTGAACAAACAGCATTTAAAGTTGAACAAGAATAATACTGCTTCTGGAATAATATTTTAATTCATTAGAGCCGTAAAGCCATACTGCTTATTATTAATACATAAACACATCTCGTTTCCAAAATCAGCTACGCGATAAAGAAGTATGTTTTCATAACAAATTGGCTAACATTTGTGTAAAACATATTCTGGAGTAAATTTTTATAAATGTTTTTATTATAATGATTATTAAAAACAACTAAGACACAACCAAAAACAAGTTTCTTTAAAAAAATGTCTAAGGCTTGCAGTTTCACGCTCAAACAACCGTTTAATTGCAATGCAGACGTGTTATACACTTGTACATATAGGGATACTTTTTTAACATTATAGTTTTACGGTTAACATTTGCTATTTACAAGCAACAATTAACACATATTTGTTAAAACTTCAATGGTCAACAAATGACATACGATATCCGGCTCGTGTTATTCAGCAAAACATTTTTCTTAGGCACACGACAACCTACCAGCTCGACGACGCACACTTACAATGCACGCGTGTACGCTTTACATGAAAATAACAAATTAATGGTGCGGACTTTTCAATTATTCTATACTGTATTTACAGGGTTTTCTATTAACATTTACAATTTAACATAACTAAGTTAACACACCGCACACGTGTACTTGTGTAACCGAGGGTCATATCATCTTACGTCATACAGGTCTGGGTTAACGAGTGGTCTCATAAGTACTTGTCGGTATCCCAGTTTAGATATTTTCATAAACGAGTTTAATTTTGTTTTATGACCGTATTTCCCGATTCATATATGACGCAAAACTTTATAAATAATAACCGATACAATCAACTTGAACACACACTATTTAGCGGCAGTTAATGTCGATTTCGAAATTAAAATTTGTATAACACAATAAGTAAACAATAAACGTAAACGCATTGATTACAAGTCATACATTTAAATCAAAATGATTATGTGTTATTAATAGTACCTTCTAACTAATCCTGATTACTGTCCAAAATGCTCCAACTCAGTGAATTGCTGAAAAAAATGCAAAATAAATACGCTTGGCGTTACAATTTGTCCCCAATCTTAAAATCAGTATACATGTAGTTTAAACCGGTCTTGTAAACTGCCTATAGCTACAGTGTTTATCCGTTGGGGTGTGCGAATGTAATCGGATATTCTACTAGTTGCCGTGGAGATAAATAGGATATTTGATACTCGCTCTGGGAAAAAGGGGTTTAATGTATTTGCGTAAAGTGTCGTGTCAGATAAGACTGTGCAGTCGAACCGGCTAATCAGAGACGACACTTTTCTCTTAAACTGGAATTTCGCTTAAAAGAGACTCCATTTAAAAAAACAATTCAATAAAAGCGGAAAGTGTCATCCCTGATAAGTTTTTGCGGACATCACTAGCTAATATGAGACAACACTTTGATCACATGCATTAAGCCCCGTTTTTAAAAAGCTAATTTTAATCAGTCTTTGGTACCAAGTCAATCAACTAACATATTGAGTTTAATGATATCATTCTACAAACATTCATGGTTACATTGAAACATAACTATCGACAATATTAATGCATATGAGTATGTTTACATATTTGAGTTAATTAATGCCTTTCGCGTTGCGAAAACACTTTTGCACTGCCAGTTTTTTTTAATTATTAGACAATCTGTCATACTATAATGTATAAAGGTATCATTATATTTAATCACATTTGATAATTATTATTTTAACGTATCACTGATCAAAATTAATATTTATCTCTCACACTGTGGGTTAATATCACTTCAACACGTTATTACATATCCACCTTAAACGATTCTCAATGTAAACTTTCAAATTATCTGATTCAGAAAATAATAGTATATGTGTTTCCCGTGATAATATCGTAAGCGTAAATTAAACAACCTCACAATGTATAAGTAAATCTACGCGTTTATGTTAACAATTAAAAACCCTTGCTATGTTATATTTTGTCTTTTAATAATAGTATGCATATAGTTGGATTTCTGTTTTAAAAAATCTTAAAAAGGACAAGAGTTTCCCTTCTGATATTTTTTTTATTATCACACGCCGTAGGCGGTGGGATAAAGTTTTAGAGTGTTCCGTCCGTCTGTCTTTTAATACTTTCCATACGCATATACACATTTTTAGTGGAAAAACCCTGACAAACTCGCCTTATATATCAGGAATAGCACACACTAAATAGTTCAAGCATGTGACCAGTCAAACTTTGACTGATTCAATATATTTAATCAGAATAAGTTTAAAATTACGGAAATAAAATAAAAACATACATATCAAGGAGTACGATTGATGTAATGTTAAAGAGGTCATTGTTGAATGTGGACAATCTTAAAAAATGATCTTGAAAGGTAAGTATTTTATTGTTTTGGTTCTACATTATCCCTCTTATTGTTCCCTATTCCATTTGTGTAACCAACTCTCTTAACATAATTGGAATCTTTCCTTCCATTTCTTACGATTCACTCTTAACAAAATCCCCACCAATTTCCCTATTATAGTGCAGGATAACAGCCCACGAAAATCGCACATTCCGCACTATAGTGGACGAGTGACAAAAAGGCAATTAGCACACAGCTGGATAGTTTTTGCTGGGAAAACGAAATATGACGGTCTCTGTTTCCACTGGCTGCTGACGTGAGTAGACGTGTCAATAATGCAGATAATAAAACATGGATGTTCTTTTTACGGAAATATCTGATACGTAAATGAGTATAAAATTTGTGTGTGGACATACCATTTTAAGATAAATGTCTCACTTGTGTTGACATTTTTGTGATACAGTATAAAAAGTCAGTTTACTTCTACAGTGATTGAATATACAGGTTGTTTAAAAAGATTAACAGATCGTGCCTTGAGTCATGTTAATATTGTTATGTTGTATGACGCCTTTAATCCGTGAAGTGTGGACACAAAATGATGTATGGAAATGCGTCTCCTAATTCTCATAATCCTAGTTGAAGGCGGAGAGGATTTTTTCAGGAATTGTAGAACATCTTTGGACTTATAAATTAACAGACACTTTATAGTTATCAGTTTGGAATTTAATGAAATTTGTTAAGATGATAATCGCATTTTTTTGTCTGTTTTAGTTTCATATTATTTTTGCACAGGAGATAGTATTTGCTTTTGTTTGATATGTATAGTTTTGAATCCATTTCTTATTTAAATTAGTAGATTTAAGTTGTTTACGTCATATTTTACGTTATTTGTGTTAATGTTGTTTTCGGACACTAAATTGTATGTATTTCCTTAATTCTTTAAATATCCGATTAATGAAGTCGCGACATGTGTGAGTTTAAGAGCTATTGGACATGTATAAACAGAATGTGTGTGAATTTTCGGTAAATATATATAATATCTAACCAATTATTAATAAAGTTTGTTTTATTTTGTATTTCAATGAATTAATGTAGCCAGATTAAAAAGTAGCAGGGTGTGGATGTGTGGCGGGGGGGGGGGAGGAGTAGGTGTTGACAAGTGCAGGGTGGCCTCTGTCGTAAAATTCTTAGGATGGTAAAGCGTGTACAATGTAAATGACCTCATTATGCTGGTTAACCTTAAGTACTTATATCCATTCATTTATTCAACATGAATTTGATGATTATCTCAAGAATACTACATGTTCCTCTAAACAAGTATCAATAGCCGATACAAACACTGTTTTATCTGTATTTATAATAACATAACATTAAGAAATAAAAACGGCCAAACAAAAGAGTCAGACATATTTGAAAGGATTTTGCCAAAAAAATGTACATATTAAAATAGTGTGTGGAACCAAAACTGGAAGGGACCCGCTCCCTTCTTTCCTGCTTAACCTAAATCCCTATTATGTGTATCTTATATTGATACCTTTAAATCAAGGGAAGATTGAGAGGAACATCGAGATTGTTTATTCTTGTTTACAGAAGATTGTGTGTTTAATAAGCATGTACTTCGTTATATAACATTGCCTTAAAATACTTCCTTTGTGACTAAATTATATTTCGATATATTAACCATATTCGTCTATTTCAATTAATTTATTGTTTATTTGAAGGACTCTCTTTGAAAAGTTCTGCCAAATAGGATTATATTTTTGTTCTAAATTTACTTATAATTTTCAATGTTTGCAATATTGTTGTTAACAATCGTTTAACATGCTATATTATTATAATACTGTCCTCGGCAAACAGTGGGGCTATGAAGGCAATACGCTGCAGCGTTTCTCTTTCCTATTTTGGATTTAAATTTGTTTGTTGTTTCTATTTTGTGTTGATATTCCAGGAAACCATTTTATGTAGTAGGAACATAAAAGAAGATAACGATTTTTACAATGTCAGACACCCTGATCGCAGGCCCACAAACCTGTATAGTTATTATTTGTAAATATTTTAAAATTGTATTGTACAAATGTTGATAGAGTAAACCAGTTGTTTGTGATTGAAGCGTTTGAGTCATCGAAAATCAACACTGGTAATCCAAATTCGCTTATAAAAAGGCATTGCTTCATAATACGTGATATTCCATCGATACATACGTTGTCGGTTGTATAGTACTCATATTACCTCTGCATGCATGCCTTGCTTATCACTGAATTAATCTTGATATGCGAGTGAGATATTGACGATATGATTAAATAAGATAGCGTAATGAATCAATTATGCAATTTTGATTCAATTTTATATTGCCTTCGCTGGGAGAGTGTTTTTTTTTTTAACTTACAAGGAATGCGGTTCAGTAAATTAGTAACTCAGATGAAAACGCCAAAAACATTTAACGAACACATCAGCCTCATGAATTTCTGCCGTTGGCAATGCATGACTTTAAGTTAAACTGTTAACCATGGAAGACCTGAGATAGTGCAAACGAAGTTGTAGATGAAAATTGGTTAGGATCTTAATTCAATTAAATGCATAAAAACATTTCTCCGATGAAAATTACCTGTCCCAAATATGCACTGAAACTGAATCGTTTACCAAAAAGGCTCATCCTAAGTCTTTATTCTTTATATGAGTACATAATAAAAAATCTGATCATTTTAATAAAGACCCGCTATTCATTTTATTCGTGTTATTTAACTTCTTTATCTTCATATTCTAAGTAAATTTAAAGGTTGTAACAGTTTTATGTCACATTTCACCCTGACAACGTCCTTTCAATGAAAACGAATGTATCACAAGCCAAATTTAAAACAGGTATGAGCCATAAAAACGTTCTTAACCTTAGCTTACCATGTTGGCCTTATAACGCTACTCGTAATAACTGTTTACTCATAAAGAACGTGTGCAATTTCGGTTTAACCTTTTTCTGCGAGTTCGGTAATGAAGTCTAATTATATAATACGACTATAATAACATAATAGTAAACCGCAGTATCCCATACATTATACATAATCAGATTGTGTTTTAGTATGCATATGGTCGTAGCTAAGTATGGTATTAATTTTAATAAACAACCTAAATATAAATGTTTTGCAAATTATTTGTTGAATGATTAATTATTTTATTTGAATTAATGTTCCCAACAACGAAACTACATTTGAGATATCGCAAAAGTGCGCTTCATTGTATTGGTCTTGTTATTTTCATGTCGGTCCGGCAAGTTTTTGTTGTTTTCTCAACACTTTTGCTGAGCTTTCGGGAAGTCTGCCAGCATGGGTTCTTTGCTCAAGTGCAAACACACATAGCAACACGACTACTGCCTCTACTATTCTATTCTCGTCTACTACGATAACTACAACTGAAACTTACTTAAAAGCCGGATCTCAATTGCTTGATTTTGCGGTGGTAAAATTTTATCCTACATAATCTAGTGGGCTGGGTTTATCTGACAGTGTTTTGCTGATTACATTAGAGTGTTTATAAACAGAAACACCTGTTTTAGCAGACAGCAATTTGGTATAGCGTTGAATCTGTAAACTTGATCTGAGTCATTCGCTAGCTACTGGCTGAGAGAAGTTCATTACCTTTCAAGTGAGCGGTGCTTAGCATTTACAGGGAAATTTAAATTTCAAGCAGACAACACAAAACTTTTTTACTGTAAGCCAATAACTATCTAACTTACAATCACCAAATAACACATACATATTGTTTGTATACTGAAGTATATGTCTGCCAAATTTCATTGGAAAATATTAAATACGAGCTTTAATATTATGAAAAAATCATTTTTGTTTTCTGCTGTTAACACACCAGTTTACAACTGAAAAGTAGACATTTTGTGAGTTTGTGGCCCTTTTATACTGCTTCTCTGGTCTTTAAAACAAAATTTGCAACTTGAAAATGTTTTATATTTAAACCAAAAGACTTTCTTTGCTGTATAAATTAGCAGAAAGTAGATGTTGGTGGTGTTGTACCAGTAGAATTAGAAGTAGTAGTATAACTTGTAGAAGTAGCAACAATAGACGTAGTAGTAATTGTTGAAGTAGTAGTATTAGCAGTATGATAAATAATTGCTGCTGGCTGTGTTTCAAAATCGAGCAACGCAATACAAGCAAACGCCTTTAACGTTCCTGTCATAGATAGTTGGGCCGAGGTATTGAAGTGGCGGCAATAACAATTAGTTTCTTACATGCTTACACCAATTTTCAACTATGATATATCTGATAAATAAGTGTTTCTTGTTGTGTTTCAGAAAAAACCCAGTATCGAGGTGGTTTAAGTCTGATATCTAAATGGAGGAATCGAAAAGTAAGTTGCTTAACTATTTAAGACATTGTATGCTCCATATATTAGTGATGAAAACACAACTTTTCAAATATGATATATCTGATACATAACTGTTAATTGTTGCTTTTCGGGAATACCAAGTATCGTCTCTGCGTTTCAAGTTTCAGTCACTGAGGATTGGGACGAAGGAATAAGGCGTTCCGAGACGTACAGAAAGTTGCTTACATATTTTAGACATTTTATGTTTCATACGTTAGTGATGAATACACCACTTTAAAATAAATAAATGTTGCGTGTTGTTTTTCAGGAACAACCAGTATCGTCTCTGCGTTTCAAGTTCCAGTCACTGAGTATTGGGACGGAGAATTTAAGCAGTCCGACACAAACAGTAAGTTGCTTACATATTTTAGACACTGAACGTTTCATACGTTTGTGTCGAACACATTACTAAAAAAAATCTATTTGATAAATAAATGTAGCTTGTTGTTTTTCAGGAACAACCAGTATCGTCTCTACGTTTCAGGTTCCAGTCACTGAGGACTAAGACGCTGAAATTAAGCGATCCGAGACAAACAGTAAGTTGCTGACATATTTTAGACATTGTATGTTTCATACGTTAGTGTAGAATACACCACCTTTGAAATATGATATATCTGCTAAATAAATGTTGATTGTGGATTTTCAGAAACAACCACCTTAGAAGTTCCGGTCACTGAGGATTGGGACGCAGAGATATCGGTGGCCAAACGTCCGGTGTTTTATCTGAACTTCCGGAAATTAACTCAAAGAAGTCTCAATAGACTTCACAGGTGTTGGACCTGTAGCTGTGTACCGATACATTGTAGATGTTCAAAGTATTAAACAAAATGTTCAAATGTTAGCATGTGTATGTTTGTTTTGTAAAAAAATATATTTGGGTAGACGAACGAAACAATGCTAGTCTTGAACTGCAAGATATGAGCATTATTCGCAACACGTTGAGTTTGAACACTTAATAGTGAAGTACTACTACTAGTAGTATATGTAGTAGTTATAGTAGTAGTAGTAGTAGTAGTAGTAATAGTAGTAGTAGTAGTAGTAGAAGTAGTAGTAGTAGTAGTAGTAGTAGTAGTAGTAGTAGTAGTAGTAGTAGTAGTAGTAGTAGTAGTAGTAGTAGTAGTAGTAGTAGTAGTAGTAGTAGTAGTAGTAGTAGTAGTAGTAGTAGTAGTAGTAGTAGTAGTAGTAGTAGTAGTAGTAGTAGTAGTAGTAGTAGTAGTAGTAGTAGTAGTAGTAGTAGTAGTAGTAGTAGTAGTAGTAGTAGTAGTAGTAGTAGTAGTAGTAGTAGTAGTAGTAGTAGTAGTAGTAGTAGTAGTAGTAGTAGTAGTAGTAGTAGTAGTAGTAGTAGTAGTAGTAGTAGTAGTAGTAGTAGTAGTAGTAGTAGTAGTAGTAGTAGTAGTAGTAGTAGTAGTAGTAGTAGTAGTAGTAGTAGTAGTAGTAGTAGTAGTAGTAGTAGTAGTAGTAGTAGTAGTAGTAGTAGTAGTAGTAGTAGTAGTAGTAGTAGTAGTAGTAGTAGTAGTAGTAGTAGTAGTAGTAGTAGTAGTAGTAGTAGTAGTAGTAGTAGTAGTAGTAGTAGTAGTAGTAGTAGTAGTAGTAGTAGTAGTAGTAGTAGTAGTAGTAGTAGTAGTAGTAGTAGTAGTAGTAGTAGTAGTAGTAGTAGTAGTAGTAGTAGTAGTAGTAGTAGTAGTAGTAGTAGTAGTAGTAGTAGTAGTAGTAGTAGTAGTAGTAGTAGTAGTAGTAGTAGTAGTAGTAGTAGTAGTAGTAGTAGTAGTAGTAGTAGTAGTAGTAGTAGTAGTAGTAGTAGTAGTAGTAGTAGTAGTAGTAGTAGTAGTAGTAGTAGTAGTAGTAGTAGTAGTAGTAGTAGTAGTAGTAGTAGTAGTAGTAGTAGTAGTAGTAGTAGTAGTAGTAGTAGTAGTAGTAGTAGTAGTAGTAGTAGTAGTAGTAGTAGTAGTAGTAGTAGTAGTAGTAGTAGTAGTAGTAGTAGTAGTAGTAGTAGTAGTAGTAGTAGTAGTAGTAGTAGTAGTAGTAGTAGTAGTAGTAGTAGTAGTAGTAGTAGTAGTAGTAGTAGTAGTAGTAGTAGTAGTAGTAGTAGTAGTAGTAGTAGTAGTAGTAGTAGTAGTAGTAGTAGTAGTAGTAGTAGTAGTAGTAGTAGTAGTAGTAGTAGTAGTAGTAGTAGTAGTAGTAGTAGTAGTAGTAGTAGTAGTAGTAGTAGTAGTAGTAGTAGTAGTAGTAGTAGTAGTAGTAGTAGTAGTAGTAGTAGTAGTAGTAGTAGTAGTAGTAGTAGTAGTAGTAGTAGTAGTAGTAGTAGTAGTAGTAGTAGTAGTAGTAGTAGTAGTAGTAGTAGTAGTAGTAGTAGTAGTAGTAGTAGTAGTAGTAGTAGTAGTAGTAGTAGTAGTAGTAGTAGTAGTAGTAGTAGTAGTAGTAGTAGTAGTAGTAGTAGTAGTAGTAGTAGTAGTAGTAGTAGTAGTAGTAGTAGTAGTAGTAGTAGTAGTAGTAGTAGTAGTAGTAGTAGTAGTAGTAGTAGTAGTAGTAGTAGTAGTAGTAGTAGTAGTAGTAGTAGTAGTAGTAGTAGTAGTAGTAGTAGTAGTAGTAGTAGTAGTAGTAGTAGTAGTAGTAGTAGTAGTAGTAGTAGTAGTAGTAGTAGTAGTAGTAGTAGTAGTAGTAGTAGTAGTAGTAGTAGTAGTAGTAGTAGTAGTAGTAGTAGTAGTAGTAGTAGTAGTAGTAGTAGTAGTAGTAGTAGTAGTAGTAGTAGTAGTAGTAGTAGTAGTAGTAGTAGTAGTAGTAGTAGTAGTAGTAGTAGTAGTAGTAGTAGTAGTAGTAGTAGTAGTAGTAGTAGTAGTAGTAGTAGTAGTAGTAGTAGTAGTAGTAGTAGTAGTAGTAGTAGTAGTAGTAGTAGTAGTAGTAGTAGTAGTAGTAGTAGTAGTAGTAGTAGTAGTAGTAGTAGTAGTAGTAGTAGTAGTAGTAGTAGTAGTAGTAGTAGTAGTAGTAGTAGTAGTAGTAGTAGTAGTAGTAGTAGTAGTAGTAGTAGTAGTAGTAGTAGTAGTAGTAGTAGTAGTAGTAGTAGTAGTAGTAGTAGTAGTAGTAGTAGTAGTAGTAGTAGTAGTAGTAGTAGTAGTAGTAGTAGTAGTAGTAGTAGTAGTAGTAGTAGTAGTAGTAGTAGTAGTAGTAGTAGTAGTAGTAGTAGTAGTAGTAGTAGTAGTAGTAGTAGTAGTAGTAGTAGTAGTAGTAGTAGTAGTAGTAGTAGTAGTAGTAGTAGTAGTAGTAGTAGTAGTAGTAGTAGTAGTAGTAGTAGTAGTAGTAGTAGTAGTAGTAGTAGTAGTAGTAGTAGTAGTAGTAGTAGTAGTAGTAGTAGTAGTAGTAGTAGTAGTAGTAGTAGTAGTAGTAGTAGTAGTAGTAGTAGTAGTAGTAGTAGTAGTAGTAGTAGTAGTAGTAGTAGTAGTAGTAGTAGTAGTAGTAGTAGTAGTAGTAGTAGTAGTAGTAGTAGTAGTAGTAGTAGTAGTAGTAGTAGTAGTAGTAGTAGTAGTAGTAGTAGTAGTAGTAGTAGTAGTAGTAGTAGTAGTAGTAGTAGTAGTAGTAGTAGTAGTAGTAGTAGTAGTAGTAGTAGTAGTAGTAGTAGTAGTAGTAGTAGTAGTAGTAGTAGTAGTAGTAGTAGTAGTAGTAGTAGTAGTAGTAGTAGTAGTAGTAGTAGTAGTAGTAGTAGTAGTAGTAGTAGTAGTAGTAGTAATAGTAGTAGTCGTAGTAGTAGTAGTAGTAGTAGTAGTAGTAGAAGTAGTAGTAGTAGTAGTAGTAGTAGTCAATTGATTATTTATAATATCGATCGATTTTGTTTATCGATAACAAAAACAATAAGCCTGCCGGCAACGGACGCAATAATGATTTTAATTTTTAATTTGTGAGATCTATGATTGAATTAAAGTAAGCTCGTTACTGGAATGGAACGGAACACACCATCCTTCAAAGGCATATGCAATCATTGCATAAAGTGAGGTCATATTTATTTCGATGACGGCAATATTTGCATGCAAAAGCCTATGACATATTCAAATTAACAGATACACATATATCGATAAACATTCTGTAATATTATTTTATCCGATTGTCCTTGAGGGTATGATATTAGCTTAGCCATTCCTTTTTATGATATGAAATTCAATTTACTGCTTGAAATATTTTGTCCGATATGCTTTAAACTTAATGAACAGACTATATGCATATATTTTGAATTGAAATCCCAAATACCCGTTAAACCCTGAAGGGTTAATTATTTGGCAGCTTGAATATTTGACAAAATGCCTATGTTTCATCGAATATATTACTTCCGAGACCACACAAATAACCACTGATTTTCGAATAACATGTTTAAAAATTTAATAAAATATACCATTGAATTTATCACGCAGTTTACGTTATGTGTAATATATATCTTCACAGTGATCGTTTACATACAATATCAAATAGGAATTTAATATGTAAACGTACAATTTCACAGCACAAGAGTGGTGGTTTAGCTATCAATCGTTCAATCATAGATTTCATGTTGATTCTCAAAACAACACTATGTGTTGAGCATTATAACGGATGTACTAAACATTACATTGTAGCTCAGTCTGTATTAATTCAATGATGAAATTGCACATGTGGCATCATCATACGTGTCTCCTTTGTTATGGTTTCACTGATGCTGATATCATACAGTATAATGTTTGATTTAATTAATGTTTATTTCTGACTCGGGATCTTTCGGATGATTTTAGGATATTTTATTATTTATTTCGTACTCTGAATGTTACTCTTATTTATTTATTAAATGTTATTCCTATTGCTGCGTTCAGCGCTAATTATTTAATATATTCCTTGCCTGGTGGTTGATAATATTAATTCAAAACCAACGATCTTGTCTTAGGTAGTCCAAAGTTTTGTTTTTGCAAGATAAGATGACTTAGGACAGCAACACATAGCATTAAAGAAACAGCACCAAGAGGCCCCGATCGCGACAAACCGACAATCTCCGGAATATCCATAAGACAGTCCACCTGCGTGTTATTAATAGATTTTCCCCTCCATGGCAGGTTCTTTTGACCTATTTTCTGGTTTACGCCACACCCAAGCACCACAACCAACACCACCGGCACTGGAAACATGCGCCTCACCGACCCCAAAACGCCCACAGCCACAGCCCGCAAACCCCGACCGAACCTTCGTCCCAAACCCATCTGCAAGAAAGAGACCGCCTTCTCCAAAAAAAATCATCACAGGCCATCCCTTAGACCGAGCCTCACTGCCTGCACCCGCAAACCATCCGCTACTCCCATATGACTACGCCACCAACAAATTGTGTCCACTACAAAACAAAACCAACAATAACCATTGTAAACACACACATCAACGAATCCATGAAGTCAGCACCATGACTTCTTAACGGATTACACTGAAAATAATGGTTACTGGTCACAATTACCCGATTCATATCGTTACGTTTACACAAAAAGAATTCGACGTATTAGGCAAAGGGTAAGCAATTTGTGTGAACTCGAAAACACTAAGAGGTGAACACGAAAACATGATTGCCAAACGTTGACGCGTGAATCGAATAAAACGCACATAATAGTAGTGTCCTATCATCATAAGTATACAAAAGGTATAACAACGATAGGGGATAGGTGTTTTAGGTGAATAGTAAACAAATGAGTATGGTCCATCTAAAATACATATTACATCAAGTAAACGATGTATCTACAGAAAAAAAAACAGAAACAAAAATGAGCTCTACTGCTAACAGTCTCTTAAGACATATATATCATTGAATATATGTACGTGATACGTTTTACTGCATCCATACAGCATAAATCAAACTGTTGTAATATTAAATGCAGCAAATAATTAAACTCCAGAAACAGCAGGAGAGATGTTATTTTTTGGTATCCACTACATTTGTTATATAAAAAAACGACTTTAAACAACATAAGCATCAAAGCATTGCAACATTTTGTGCAAATGATTGCTCGAACGTGCGATGTATTTTACCGTTTAAACGTCCGGCATCCTGGACAACAATTTCAGAACATTTTCAACAATGGAACACCTTTTTTGTGACCAATTCTTGCGCGGCTTTCCTATTAAGTTGCTTGCAACAATTGCTTCTGTTCCTCCCCGTTGAACGGTTATAAATTGTTGACACTTTTCAATTGAATACCAAAATCCGTCTGCTTGCAACACGATGAATTGGTGTTTACAAATGCATTTCTTACATGTTGAATCCAGTAAATAATTTTAAATCCAAATTCTCTGAATATTTTCATTGCNCCCCAATATTTCTTTGAATCTGTTGTCAAGCTCCTTATGCTGAAAGTATGTTCGTATTGTATTCGTTTTTTTTACAAACTCGTCACATGGAAAAAAATTGTAAATTGAAGGTCCAGTCATCACTGGAACAGCAGCAGCTTGAACTTCCGCCCTGCAAAATTATGTTATGCAGCTGTATATAGTAATATCCTACCCGATGAACTCAAGATAATAACACATAAATAGACACCCAAAAGCTATACAGCCGTCCACATTGTATACGATTGATTTTTTTACGAATTATATTTATTGATGCAACATCAAATGAACACACATTTATGTTTTAATAATATTATCATTAAATATATTACATATATAATATAATCCCATTGTGTCTTTTTTAAGGAAGCATCAACCTGTTTTTATGTGTTGATATCGAAACATTAATACATGTGTCATGAAGCTGAGCAACAGCGCAACATTTCATATACAAAATGGAGTTTCAATAAAAAAATATGAAAATGAAACGCAATGTATTTTGAAACCATCTACAGACTGTAGAGGAACAATTAAATTCACTTGTTTCATTATAGCATGTATTTAACACAAATATATATTACTCTTTAACGTCAAATTACACGATTTTTAATATTAAATCTACGCATTTTTCGTTACCATGTATACGATTACTTGTTGAATTGTATATACATATTCCTAACATTTAAAAAAATAAATAAATAAACTCACCATTTCGCAGAAAGCTAATCTCAAGATGATTATATTATTTACATACTACATTTCTTGTTTACCTGAACAATTAAAGGTAACGCGAACCAAGAAATGAAAATGGAAATATTCAAATTTACGTTACACTACTTCTTCTGTCTTATAACTACCGATTAAGTAGTAAACTAAACCATGCTTAATTTGTACACAAGTTATCCAAACGATATTTGTTTCATAACATAAAAACACCAACTAATCAATGCTTCATAGAATATGTATGAATACATTAATGTCATCTTCTCTAGTATTTTGTCACGCAACGTAACCGTACACCATTCAAACTGAACAGAAAATGGTAAAACCAACCAATACATGGCGATACTACGATATTACATACAGCATATTCAATCCCTATGATTATGTTTTCAGACGAAAACAATTATTGAGTTATTGTGCTATACAAATCGGTATAAGCATTTTGACCACCAGGCTTCGGCGACAGGAATACTAAAACACAACTTTGTAGAGCATGTTGGCGATGGGCTTCTGGTTAGAGCAATGCACCAGATCTTAATCAATTAAACAAGCAAACACAATAATGTATATGCTATATTGTTGTTGAGTCGTGGGTACATTTCATAAAGATGTTACATCTCAAATATTTTAAAAATATATGACCATGAATCATTATACACATAATTATTAACCTTTGGTCTTTATATTTGTTAAGTTTGTTCAATTGTGTATCGTCTGTAAACATCAAAATGATCGATTGTGATGATAGTGTCAAACCGCCATCTTGCAAATAATGGTTCTTCTTGAGCCGGGGATTCTGATTGGCTGTCCTAATTTCAAGATGTTGCATGCTTTAAATAGCCTTAACACTGACATTGCAAGGGAAGTTAATTACTTTTGAAAAAATGTCAACATACGATGTATCATGGAAAATACTCATACAAAATCGATGTTGTCTTACTTCGAAACACTATATGAAATATACAAGTGAGGAAATATTTGATAAGAACATATCGAGTTCTCATGAATAACAATATTTACCTGTTTTTGTCGCATATTTGATGAGCAAAACGATGGTGACTGTCACAACTTCTTTCCGTAATGAACTGCATCATATACTAACCGTTCTACCAAGGGATTTCACGCGATCTCTACACCCACGACTCTAAAAGAACACACGACTCAACAAGAACCTACCACATTTGAAAAAGTAGAAACGATTAAAATTAAGTTATTTTATTTATTTAAAATGTAAAGCAGTCTCCGTTCTCAAAGGGCAATCACTACTTCTGTTTGAAACGTTGGAGATCTTTTTCGAATGCAAATGTGCATCAATGTAAACTTCAACTTGAGAAAAAAATAATCTTAGCCTAATGTCTCTCAGTGTTACAATGAAACCGAGGCTGTCACACATACGTCATGAATGCAGATTTGTGTTATTTTATATCAAATAAATTGCAAGGTATGACCGTTTGGTGGATTGGTGTTTATAAATTAAAGGTTTTTTATCAGTCCTCGGTCGGTTTCGCCTAAAACGTACTCAGCTTGGTTGACACAATTTGGTATTAAGGCTAATATCTATATGGGAATATTCAAGTTAAATCAGTTATTTTGACTTACACAAATAATGATTGCTATAGAAATAGAAATTAACCAAAACTGAAACATTGATTATGCGTCAGCTCAAAACGTACTTAAGTTACATTACTGAAGCTCGGTGTATGGTTAGAGGCCATATTGGGAAAGTGCATGTAATTGGATTGTTCTTCAGACCGAAATATGCTTGCTATCGTTACAGAAAATTAATATCATGATCCTTCCATCTATAAACTAAACAGTAGCTAGGTTGATGTAACAGATATGATACTTTATTACTCTGACAACATTAGACCGGTAAGTAACGAAGCTCTTGCGTATGTTGGATACGTGTCAAAGCTGCATATATTCCTTCGTAATGAAATTAATCTAAAAGCGAATGTTACATTCCATGCTTTAAAATTAAGTCTGCGTGACATGTATATTATACAATCGAATCAACCGAGTCAGTAAAATCACGAAACGAATCTACATTGTCAATGAATATAGCCGATGCGAGGACACATCGACGAAAACCATTTCTATTACATGATGTATTTTATCCGAATTTGGACTTTGTCTATGTATTGGTTATTTAAAAACACGGAAACACAATATTGAACCAATACATATTTTATAGATAAACAGACCAAAACAATTTAATCGGCTGACATTTCAGCTGAATGATATGTCAATGTGTGCATGCGTTTCCTTCATAGACGTTCTAAAATATGGATTAAAATGTATATCTCTCTCAGATTTGTTTTAATATTAGTCGATAACTCATTCGAAAATCCCTCATGCCTAATAATCCTTATGATCTTACAATATTTGCACGCCCATCCAATAGGAATACTACACACAAAAGGTCATCAAAGTCGGATAATTATTTCCTCATTTCGTGCACAACGCTTTATATAATGGAAGGGCAAAATCTCCATTATAAAATGTTTGCGCGGAACGACTTATCAATGTGCGCATGTCCACTATATTGGACTACTGCATACACAGCGTAATAATTTCCAGACTATTAGATCCTATGATCTGACAAAGAAACGTTAAACGTTATGAGAAAATGTCATACGATTCATCTACGGTTAATATTAATTTTTTTGAACAATTCTTGAAGCGGAACATCCTGGAAATAAATATAAATGCCTACTAAAATAAGATAAATAATAATCTTCATTTAAGTATAAATAAACTTATTGTAATCCTATTTAATGAACACGGGGTCAACGAACCTGTGGAACCTGTGGATTATTGTTTTAGTTATTAATCTTCGCCACATTAGTCTAGTAAATCAGAAATCGGCATTGTGTTTAATTGCAATGATAATTGTTATAAAGAACAGTGTCCATGGATTCTTACCAATAACGAGTAAGCTCTATTTTCGTAAAACGTGTTACGCATTTCGCATGCGCCGTTCAACCTGCCTACCTATACATATCTCTATTAAACAAAAGTTATTTTCGAAAAGTAAAATACTAAAAGATATATTTTTAACTGCAACTTAAATGTTAAAATAATATTTGTTTATATGCTTATTTATGATAAAGAGCATTAAACAAGCGTGTACAACCCTGTTTAAAAACGATGTTAGCGTTTGCAGTTCGACGGGCGGCTAATGTTTACAATTTTAGCATCGTTGTAAAATCGATGAAATGGTATGATCCATTAAACCAAAGGGGTTTTAAACTTAATAACTTAATCTATATCATACAAGTACATAGTAAATTCAATATACAGTAGGCACAGTAATGTCCGTGAATAGGCATTACATTATTAAAATTATTATTCAGTTCTTTATTATTTTAATATAAATCAATCGATGAACATACGTGTCAGCGTACTTTTTTTACTGTTTTCACTGTTACATAGCCCACATTTTCTCAATTGGATTTCGTAATGCTGAATAATTCTCTGAACAAGCTATATCTTACAATAGGTTAATTAAGTTTTACAAAACGTAATTGAGATAAACCAGTTATTGGGATTCTAGTGTATGAATCGTGGAAAATACTCAATAGAATCCCAAATTATCTATATATAGGCATCATTTCATAATAAATTAATTCTTTCGATATCGACTTCCTTGTCAGGGGTATAGCACTCGAATTTAAACACTGTTGTAGAACCCAGAAACACCTCTCGGTTCTTCTGTTGTATCATATTTCCTCTGCATGATTGGTTTATACATGAATGAATTGTGTTACCATCTGTATTCAAGCATTATCATGTGTCCGTTAAACATATTAAGTATAATCATAAACAGCGGTGAATATTATCACATATATTGCCATAGCATACATATAAGTTTTAGAATGTGTATGAAGTATTGGAATCGTTCGTAAACAAACAAGCACCCCAAACAACAGCCCCATCTCGCCGCAGTTCTCTTTTATTTAAAAAAGTGAAATGAACCTTAAGATGGCGTTTCTTTGCCTCCTGCACTAAAGTCGTGTTCTAAATATGATAATTAAATAACTACTTCTTCTTCAACACCACCACAACCATCATAATCAACAACACAAATAACAACAACATCAACAACAACAAAAACAACAATATCAACAACAACAACAATAACTACTACTCATACGTCTTGTTGTACTACTACTACTTCTACTACTACTACTACTACTACTACTACTACTACTACTACTACTACTACTACTACTACTACTACTACNAGTAGTAGTAGTAGTAGTAGTAGTAGTAGAAGTAGTAGTAGTAGTAGTAGTAGTAGTAGTAGTAGTAGAAGTAGTAGTAGTAGTAGTAGTAGTAGTAGTAGTAGTAGAAGTAGTAGTAGTAGTAGTAGTAGTAGTAGTAGTAGTAGAAGTAGTAGTAGTAGTAGTAGTAGTAGTAGTAGTAGTAGAAGTAGTAGTAGTAGTAGTAGTAGTAGTAGTAGTAGTAGAAGTAGTAGTAGTAGTAGTAGTAGTAGTAGTAGTAGTAGAAGTAGTAGTAGTAGTAGTAGTAGTAGTAGTAGTAGTAGAAGTAGTAGTAGTAGTAGTAGTAGTAGTAGTAGTAGTAGAAGTAGTAGTAGTAGTAGTAGTAGTAGTAGTAGTAGTAGAAGTAGTAGTAGTAGTAGTAGTAGTAGTAGTAGTAGTAGAAGTAGTAGTAGTAGTAGTAGTAGTAGTAGTAGTAGTAGAAGTAGTAGTAGTAGTAGTAGTAGTAGTAGTAGTAGTAGAAGTAGTAGAAGTAGTAGTAGTAGTAGTAGTAGTAGTAGTAGTAGTAGTACTATCACCGTTGGAAAAGACTGAATGTGGACGCCATTTTGTTCAGTTGACGTCGCGCGATCCGATTCTGAGGGCCGATTATAAATAATCGGCCCTCGCGTGAGGGCCGATTATTTATAATGCCCCCGCAATTGTGATAATGGTATGAAAAACTGTACAAATTTGTTACTATATATAGTAAGGTATGTATTATCTTCCACTAACGACCACGATTTGTATGGGTGCCACTAGCCTGATTGCTTTAATTACGTTAACTGACCAGAACAGTTGGAAAACAGCTTAACTGGCGTTGTCCCGAATTTAGACGATTACTGTGGCCCGGAATACAGACAGAATTTTATCATTTTGCACTTATATGTTTATGTTGATTTAGAAAGACTCTTTTAACGGAAGGGATCTCATCGACGTAGTTTATTTTAAATGAAACGATTTACTTAAAATCAGAAATGGATGAAAAAATGAATATGTAAACGTTAAACATAAGGTACTTTAAAATGTGGATTGATTAAGTGTTGTCAGTCATCAGACATAACTTAGTGTGCACAAGAAAAATATGCCCTAAAATGCCTTTTAAATGAGATGTGAAAAGTATTGTGTAGTCATTAAATACTTTATTGCAAAAATACGTAGACTCAGTCAAGTGTATTTCCATACAACCAAGTTGCTACAGTTATGAGATCAGTGATTTGGTAAATAACGTGTTTCTAGTATTGAGGAAACCTTTACATATTAGAATTTTAGCGCATATACAAATAAAAGATGTTGAAGAAAAGCATTATTTTACAACTTTACCAAAAATGTTCCTTACATGGAACAATATTCACGCTAAGCCAATTTTGCTGGCTAAAATCTTGACATCAAGCCGCAGTCTATCAGCGTCCAACGCTTTGATCATAGTTGATAGATATTAAAATGTTCGCACGCACCAAAGACACCCATGCAAAATGCAACTTTTCCCACATTTAACCTCGAATTGCGTGATTAACGTTTAATTCGATGTGTTTAAACTTGAAACTGACCGAATGTTCTTTAAAGGAACGTCTCTCCGAGCCAATATACCCACAATGTTATACCATAAGTTGGCATGCTTATTTGCTTCTGAGACAGCAGTGGAAATTTGATCGAAACAAATCATATTCAAAAGCACGATCTGATTATAGAATATTATCGACTTTGGATCTGCTTATATTTTGGAAACTTATCTACAGATGAATTTATGAGTTTGTTTGCATTTATCAAAAGCCGATTATCGTTATGAATACAACATTTTCATACTAAAATACACATAACCAACACTTTATTTGTTTTAACGTCACTGTTATATAATAACACCTTTAATATGCTTAAGTTCAACTGAAGAACGGGTTAACATGTAAACGAACCCCATAGCCAACAATTTAATATGTTTAATTTCATGCTTGTAACACGATAACATCTTCAAATTGATACGGATAAAATATATAACATCTTAACGTGGAAAATAATAGCATATACAACAATTTAAAAGTTTTTAAATGGCATATCTGTAAAACGATATCACCTTGGTTATTATAAAGTTCAAATTAATAAACCGCTGAATATATACTAGAATCTAAATAAAAAGTTAAGTGTACAACAATACACTGGATACTTAATCGTTACGCAATTCATATCTTCTTTTCAATTGAATAATCTTCTTTTAACAGTTTATTCTGATCACTGATTACCAGATTACACCAACATAATAAGAGGGACATGATAATAATGTTAATGACTCATAATAATGTACACTACCAAATCTTTAATCTTCTATAAATGCTAGATTATCCATTGTATTTCCGCAAAACAAAAACAAATATATAATCGCCTTCTTATTTTAAGAGCGTATTAATACGCCGGTAAACGACGTATGCCGGTGACCATATTGTTCATACAACTCAGTCGAACTTGTAATCTTCACCCAGACTTTGTTTCCTTTGGCAACTACCGTGAACACTTGAAATGTAACACACTCGCTATAAGTATTATGACCATAGTGTCCGGAAGCTTCCAGAAGCTTATCATCCTGGATAAAAGCCAGAAAAGCCACTTTGGTTGGTGGGGCGCAAAAGTTTACTGAAAAAATGTACAGGCCGGCCAAAGGGGCGGTGAACTTGCCAGTGACCTTGTCGTAACCTTGACCTTTATTGACATCTACTTGGGTGAACACGACATCGGCAGGTGGTGTATTGGTCGCTGGCGTTCGAGCACGGAAGTATATTATTGGGGTCGCAAGTGCCTTTTCTGTCAATATAATGTATATCATGTACATAAGTTAATGCGTTTAAATGGATTTTATATTTAACGAAAAAAAAAATTATTATGTCACAATTGCACAATTACATTGCATACGCTGACCCATTATGTGTAAGTGTTATTATACCCCTGGCCTTTAACACTTATTAACTCCGCCTATTTCCAAAACTAACATGTCGATAATCGTTGGTTCAATTTTAGTTTGCCCACATATGAGATGATCATGCTTCTCTGTTATGTTTAATAAGTTATTAGTCAAACCCACACACAACTGTTTTCTAGTAATGTCGTTAAAAGGTAAAATGAAAATCGATCTGTGTCAAAGGTTTAAAACGCATCGATAATGGAGAGATGATTTCAACAGTTTTAACGATGAAATACGCAACTAATACAAGCAATTAACATACGTTCAATATTACATACAAACAAGGCAACACCATTGGTTAAAAAAATCAAGTAAATACAAGTTCAACAATCGTCATCTAAAAAATTACTGTAAACAATAGCGTGCATGTATAAATGCATATTTTTCAAGTTTTACCTTTAAATTAAACTGCACCAGATTAACAGATCTCATCGAATTACACAATTGTGTTTACGATGGATACTTGCATATTTGTGTATACTTTAAAGCTAAATTGGTGAAAAAATCGTTTAATTTATTTTAAACAAAATAAAATGTTTACAAATACAAAAATTACATGTAATCGTTGATTCATCGTGTAATATCATCACATGGAAGCGAACTGATAATTTCAATAACGCCTATGCGTTGCTGCAGTTTCATCAAGAAGTATACAGTAAATAATGCATATTTCAAAACATATATATATCAATATATTTTGTATGAATTTTAAGTGTTTTAAGCTTATCGTAAATCGTATTTTCTAAAATTCGTTTACACGCGCCAAATGATGTATGCACAGTTAAGTCAATCTCGAAATTAAAACGCTGTGAGAAATATTTGCGTTTTTAAATGCATATTACATTGTGTGTATTCTGGTTGCTTATATCGTTACGCCTAGTAAGTTATATCGTTCCCACGAGTTACGAAGTCGTTCCCACGAGAAAGTACCACTAATTTTCCTTGTTACCACGATTTATTATGTCGTTCTCAAGAGTTACTAAGTCGTTGGGAAAGATTTAATAAGTCGATGGGAAAGAGTTAATAAGTCTTGGTAAAAAGTGACAAAGTCGTGGAAACGTGTTTCTAAATCGTGGTTACATACATTAATAAAAACACACACATGTCACATCTGTGCACTTGCTCTTGTGTTTATAAATTATTCGGATGTTTCCTCACAAGCGGAATTAAAGTCGGCCGGAAAAGAAGTATTGCGGAGAATAATGCATACAAGGATATTAAAATGTGCTACATAAACATACTGGTAAGTTAACATTTCATGATATAGTGTTGATACAAAATATGCCAAAAATAAAGATAATGCAGCATCAACTGCAAAAGTGTAATTTCCGGGGATATTAAAATGCATCGGAATTAGTAAATATTGTCAATGTTAAAAAAAGGCTTGGATTAAGCTGTCTAGCTGCAATTTCTTGTGCGTTTTAACATGAGGCATTTAAAATTGTGAGATATGGTATAATACTATTTACCTCTATTACCAATCTTTGCGATTACTCAGTAAAACTAAACTGCTAAGAGATATATATAATGTATTATCAGCTCTGTATTTAAAAATGAAACAGAAATATTACACTGTCATATATGCATATTAATTGAACTGTTTTCGTTATTATTTTGTTCATCGCCATTCATATAAGAAAGCAAATTACAAACTGTATCTATAATTACCTTGCAATATGCTGATGCTCTTGTTGATTTGTATATAATCCTGAGTAATTTTCTGGATATCATGTTTAGCTTTTTCCAAAGCCGAGTTCAAAGTCATCCGATTGTCTTCTATATCCGCTAAAGTACTCAATACTTTTGCGTTGGTTCCCTTTATTTCCTTCAGGGTTACTCCCAGTGCCATTTCTAACAGTTTTTCATCGTACTCATACTTTGCACACACTGGACAAGATGGCTCCTGAGCAAACGTGAATGCAAGCGCATATATGAAGAAGAAGAATAGAACGTAGATCTTCACAACCATTCTTGATCAGAGCTGTTGTGAATGCCCGTGATAACTCAAAAGCAATCCTGATGTGTTATGAAGACTGATCATGACAGCATATATACTGTTCACCAGGGATAATTATGTTATTGTATGCATCGACTGCGAAGCCATGTGTTTCCCCAATTAACGTACATGATTGGCATGAGTGAAACCAGTCTGATTGCGTGATTATGTTAACTGACCCGAACGGTCACTGACACGCATATGCTATTCTACCAGAAGGGTGAATTTCGATGATTTCTCATTGCTCTTTAAGCGAGCCAGCTGTTAAATGTGTTTCGTTGAAGAACATTCCACCATTTTCCCTCCACATATTGTTGATGCGATCTTAACACTAAATGATTGTCGATTCCAATTGTTAGAAGTTACATTTCAAATGACATCACTGTAACACGATTACACATTACATAGGAAAAGTTAAAATTAATTAACCACTGAAAATGTAATTAAATCAAAGTTTATTCTTAAAAATATACAATCATACACGAAATACTAAGATATTTCGCAAGTTAGATATTCTTTTATATGGACGAATCGTGTTTACTTAAAATAGATTCTCATTTCTGATTATCAGATTATATAAGGACAAACATAATGACATTTCAATAAATTATGTAAATGAATAATTTTAATTAACACTTCAAAACCATGTTTTTATTACATCAATATTACCCATATTAATGTACAAAACAGTGTAAAATCGCTTCTTGTTTTAGGAGCGTAATAATACGCCGGAAAACGACGTATGCCTGTATTTATCGTGCACCACAATTCAGCCGAACTTGTAACCTTCACCCAGACTTTGTTTCCCTTGCCAATTGATGTGAATACTAGAAATGCGGCACACTCTGAGTACGAAGAACACTGTTGCCCGAAAACTTCTAGAAAATTATCATCCTGGACCAGAAACGCATATTTGTCTGGAGGGGAGCACAATTGTACTGTAAACATGTAAAAGCCGGTAAAAGGGGCGATGGACTTCACAGTGACATTGTCGTAACCTTGACCTTCATTGACCTCAACTCGGATGAACACAACAACTTGTGCGTAAGTAAAGCCATGTGTTTCTTCTATTAACGAACACGATTTGCGTGAGTGAAACCAGCCTGATTTATTGGTTATATTAACTAACCCGAACGGTTGGAAAACATTTTAACTGGTTTTATGCCAAATTAAAATAATTACCCTGGCCCGAAAGAAAGACAGAATTTTACTTTCTTGCACTTATATGTTAACTTTGATATTAAATTACATTTTCAAAACGAAAGTTATCTCACCGAGGTAATTTATTTAAAATATGACAATGTATTACAAAATAAAAAATGTATAAACAAATGCATATGTTTACAAAAAATAAGGTACTTTTAAATGTGGATTGATTAATTGTTGTGAGGAATAAGAGTGCACTAGAACAATATGCCATAAAGAGCCTTTTGAATGTGATGTGAATATTATTTAATCAACCATAAAATACTTAAAGGAGAATAAGTAGAATCTGTTAATGTCAATTTAACTTATTCAAGTACTGTTCGCCATTACAAACAAGTTACTGCAGTTATATGATTAGTGATTTTGCTTTATAACTTGTTAGTTGTATTGAGGAAACTTATTAATCATTATAAATCATTTATCTTTCAATATATANATGTAAGCGCATTTATGAAGAATAAGAAGAACATATAGATGTTCGCTGCCATTGTTGTTCAGAGCTTCTTAAAATGTCCGTGATGTTTTGCAGACTAATCATGTCTGCATATATACTGTTCTCCGCCGTGAATTATGGTGTTTTTTTCATCATCTCTGAAGCCATGTGTTCCTTCAATTAACGACCATGATTTACATGGGTGCAACTAGTCTGATTGCTTTATTACGTTAACTGACCCTGACGTTTGGAAAACAGTTTAACTGGCGTTGTCCCGAATTTAGACAATTACTGTGGCCCGAAATACAGACAGAATTTTATCATTTTGCACTTATATTTATATGTTGATTTAGAAAGACTCTTTTAACGGAAGGGATTTCACAGACGTAGTTTATTTTAAATTAAACGATGTATTAAAAAACAGAAATTGATGAAAAATGCATATGTAAACGTTAAACATAAGGTTATTTAAAATGGGGATTGATTAAGTGTTGTCAGTCATCAGACATAACTTAGTGTACACAAGAAACATATGCTCTAAAATGCCCTTTGAATGTGATGTAGTCTCAGTCAAGTCAATTTAACGTATTCATTTGCGGGTTCCCATTACAACCAAGTTGCTGCAGTACTAAAATCAGTGAATTGGTAAATAACGTGTTTCTAGTATTGAGGAAACCTATATATGTTAGAATGTTAGCGCATATTAAAATAACAGATGTTTAAGACAAGCATTATTTTCATAATAAATTCTGAAACTGTGAAATGAGTCGTAACAACTTTACCACAAATTTTCCTTAAATGGAACATTATTCACGTTAACCAGTTTTACTTGCTAATATCTTGACATCAAGCCGCAGTCTTCAACGCTTTGATCATAGTTGCTTGGTAGTTAAATGTTCGCACGCACCATAGACACCCATGCAAAATGCAACTATTCTCACATTTAACGTCGATGTGCATGAATTACGTTTAATTTAATGTTGTATGTTGTTAAGGCAATAAGCCACTCAGATAAAAAACGTGCAGATGTTATCAAGAATTAATTTCCCGATACTGTTTCTGGAGTTTCATTTCTCGTAATTCAGGTGTGAATGAGGACGCGGAAAATGTAGCATGTTTATACCATTTAATTACAAAATAGGCATTCTCAACCGATACTTTTTACCCTGATATAGCGGATAATTGACACAACACACTGTTTTCTGTGCAATACTGTATCTATCCTAATGAGCCGGTGTTTCCGGTCTGTGTGTGCAAGGACATGCTATGACCCGCGTAATGTGAAAATATGTCCGCGCCGTCTGGTGAGGAGCTTACTTGTTTGGTAATGAGAGCACGAAACCTTGCGTGACTTTATAGCGAACAGTGTAGCCCCTTACCAGACTGTGTGAAAGAGCATTACATTTACGATGGAAAAGATGACGATAGTGTATGGCGACTTTCTTACTTTGTAAACAGCCTTTGAGTAAGTCGAATGACAATGACAAATTTAAACCAATTGATGAATCCATATTTCTGGAATGTGTTTGGGCTATGTTTGAGGCAAGGCTAGCCTTCTCAATGTTTAAGCGAATACCCCAAGCCATCCGTTTCAGACTATTAACGCATGTCTACATGATTAAGTAATGGTTATCAGAATTGTGTCTTACAGGAACGTCGTATTTACTCTGCTTGATAACTAACTTACACACTTAATCACTTCGTTTGCAATAAGTAAGGATCCATGTTTTCGATGGTAGTTTCAATAAATCAATCAAGAGATATAAGAAAATTATCTGACTTTGCTAACGATCAAACGATAGTAAGAACGTCTTTATTGCACAGATTTTGATGCGTATGTCTGTTTACATCTATGGTGGGTTTCCGATGTACTCGTTAACTATGTATTACGTCATATTGCTTAAGTTTAACACGAGTTTAAAGTCGGTGCAAATAGAGGAACAATCTTACAAAATTTGAAAGAAAAATATTGTTTGAAATGTTGAAAAGGTCTTGTACTTCTTCAGAGACAATTATTTTGTGTTTGGATCTCATCAACAGTATGTGCAGAAAAACAGTGAAATGTTCAAAGAGAAAATCACGTTGATGTTGGTACGTTTGAAGATTAATTCGAAATACTCCCTTTTGGTACAACAAGGTCATGAACAATATTTACCAGCACATGCCAATAGATCCAAAATGTTATACAGTACGTTGGCACGATTTTGTGTTTCTGAGAGGCATTTGATTGCTGCAAATCATATTCAAACGCACGGTCGTCAGATTATATTATCGACATCGGATCTGCTACTATTTTACATATGCGTTTGATGAGTTTATTTTTATATTCCGTTTATCTTCACGAATAAATCTGTTTCATCGTTAAATACACACCGCCAACAATTTTGTTGTATTATAATCATTGTTATTTAATAACACCTTGAATAGTCCTAGCTCAACTGAATAACGGTATGACATGTAAAAGAAACACATAGCCAATAATTTAATATTTTTAATGGCATGGCTGTAACACGATAACGCCTTGGAAATGATAAACATCAAGCAGTTGAACATGTATAATAACCACAATATAACAATTTAATATTTTAAAATAGATCACTTTTTCAAGATTTCCCTTAACACACCGCTAAAATGAACCTCAATCTAAGTAAAAACTAAAGTGTATAACACTACACGGATACTTAATCATGTCTTCTTATAAATTGAATAATCGTATTTTATCAATTATGATTCCGATTACTGATTACCAGAATATATAGATACATAATAATATGACAATAATTCTAATGTATCATAATACGATATACTTCAAAAACTATGTTTATATTACTGCTTAATTATTTATTTTATTCCCGCATAAACAATTTCACATCGCGTTCTTATTTTAAGAGCGTATTAATACGCCGGAAAACGACGTATGCCTGTGACCATCTTGGTCATACAAGTCAGTCCCGGCTGATGTCTTCACCCAGACTTTGTTTCCCTTGGCAACTGCTGAGAACGCTTGAAATGTAACACACCCGTGGTTATTATCAGAACCATAGTGCCTTGAAGCTTCCAGAAGCTTATCATCCTGGATAATGGCCAGAAAAGCCCATTTGTTTGTTTCGGCGCAAAATTGTACTGAAAACATGAACAGTCCTGCAAAAGGGGCTGTGAACTTGCCAGTAGCCTTGTCGTAACCTTGACCTTCATTGACATCGACTCGGGTAAACACGACAATTTGTCCGGAAGGTACTGTTTTGGTCGCTGGCGTTCGAGCACGGAAGTATACAATTGGGGTCGCAAGTGCCTTTTCTGTCAATATAATGTATATCATGAACATAAGTTAATGCGTTTAAAAGGATTTTATATTTAACTATAATAAAATAGTATGTCACTAGTGAACAATTAAATTGCAGACGCTGACCCATTATGTTAAAGTGTTATTATACCCCTGGGAGCCGTTTCTATTCTATCAACTTTTCTATCAACTTTTCTATCAATATAAACAAGTTGTTTATGTACATTAGTTTAATGCGTTTCATTAGTTAATGCGTTGAAATGGATTTAAAAGTTTAAGATTAAAACAATTATTAAATGACATTTGCCTATTTGTGTATAATTGTAAGCAATTGTGAGAAATAGTTTTGCAATATAATACTATTATCCTGTAATACCCTTCTTTTCGATCATAAGTTAACATAAAGAACAATGGATTTATAACATTATTATTATTAGCTCTTTATTAAAACATAAAATTGAAATGCCATTCTGTCAGTTCATTCATTGAGCAGTTGTCGTAATTGTTTTGGTTCATCGCCTTTTCTGAAAGAAAGTTAATACACACTTTATCTGTTTTTACCTTGCAAAATGCTGATGCTCGTGTTTATTTTCTGGAAATCGTGTCTAGCATTTTCCAAAGCCGAGTTCAATGTCGTTCGTTTTTCATCTACATCCGCTAAAACACCTGATACTTTAACGTTGGTTTCCTTTATTTCCTTCAGTAAGTTGTCCAAAGCCAGTTCGTTTCTCAACACTCTCTCCAATAGTCTGTGTTCGTAGTCAAAACTTGAACACACTGGACAAGAAGGTTCCTTAGCAGCCGTGAACACAAGCCCATTTAAGAAGGTGAACAGAATGATGTGTTTTGACATCTTGGCAGGTCAGATTTGCCAATGTTGATATATGTGGAATATGTTCTGAATATGAAAATACTGAACATCCCCCTTTTATATACACGCATCTGGCATACAATTGATTATTCATGATGTCAAGCTCATCTAATTAAATGAACTTGTAAATTATAAATTGAATGTGTGTGGAGAAATTCATTTGCTTCATTACACTTCAAACTGACTCCCAAAACCGAAAGGCAAATAATTTAGTCGACATCAGTTAGCTCATCAGAATCAGCAGGTCAACTTGCAAAATATGTGCATTAAATCAACAGTTTCGTGCATCTACATCAAGATGACTGCATAAGTATTGTTGTACGACAAGTGTTTATTAAAACACTTGACGAAAGTAAGAACAAGAAAATAACAACAAGAGCAAAACGCACAATGCAATTGATTTGCTATCTACAACTCATGTTTACTCTAAACGATATAATGCGATACATAAATGAGCTAGTTTAGATATCGCCAGGAAACAAAATTGAAAATGAGCTACATCAAACACACTAAAATATAACCGGTTCAATGGTTATATACAATACGTTTATATAAGATTATACAACGGCGTTCGAATAGGGCGTTCCATATACATACGTCAATACTCGCAAGACAGACTATAGGCGTGCGTCAATTACATTTAGTCAATTTGAATAATATCAGTTGAACGCAAAATGATATACTCAATCACTTGTACTTGCATTTTATAAATAAATATGCCCGACATAAAATGGAAGATGTTTCTTTGTTTTCTTCACGATGACAATTTTAAGCCTGTATTTCATAAACGTCAATGATGTTTATAATGTGTGAATCGTCCTATCTGAGTTTGACATGGGGTCGAGTCGCCCTTAACCGGTTTAAATACCCAGGTGTTATTTTTAATTGTTCGTTATGTGGCGGCAAAACTAATTTGGCCAATCAAATAGGGATCCAGTGGTGAAAATTGTTCTAATATTCTGATGCAATTGTAGTTTCAACTGTTATTAAGTTTGCTTTTAATTATATGATAATTTAAGCCAAGGCATATGGATGGCGTTTCATCATTTGAAAAGATATGCTGAACCGATTCAGATGTTTGTTTCGACATTTAAACAGCATTTAAGATTATTTTTTTTCATATTTTAACTACACACTACTCAGTAAATGAATATTCGCCAACTGTTCTAAAAAAAATACTTTTTTAATAGTATGCATGCCAAATACCAGTACTACGCATGTTTAATTGATATCTTTAAACTGGGAACATTCGAGGTCATTGTTTCCTACCAGGTATGTATATTAACTAATTTACATCCCTGTTTCCTACACAGCTTACAGTATCTACAAGTATATTTAGTTAAATGACATGCATGTTGCTTCTGACACTACAATAATTATGAAATAACGTCATTAGAAATGTGTGTAATTTATAGACATGAGTTCGTACATCTTGTGATTCTTGGCAATGAACTCGATAGAAATCGTTGCTTTCTGTAAAGATTTATCCAACGACGCCTGCTTCTCATTGAAATCACTCGAGACTTAAGCAGTGATTCTTATTTTTATAAGAGTGTTTTGCAAAGCCATTTTGTTCGTAATCACTTTTCTAATAGCTTTTGATCGTTATGGTTCCTGGATTACGCTGGACACCCTGATTCATGAACAACCGTAACCACAGACGCATTCATGTTGATGAAGAGCAAGTAAATAAATAGAGAATAATAGGTTGGTGACGTGGATTGAGAATGGTTATCTGGCAAGGCGGAGGAATTTATCCTCTGCCGAGCCAGATAACCATTCTCAATCTACGTCACCAACCTATTATTCTATTTATCCTGTCACATTTACACATTTACCGTTAACACATTTTATCAAACACAGATGATTAATTGACATAACAAAATATTTATTCTGATCGGGCCTCATACATGTACGCAACATGCCTAACGACCAAAAGACCACCGATTGTGTCAAAAAATAGTCCCACATTAAACCGTTTCTTTTAATACTTTCCTATTAAAAATATGAAAAGAAATTAAAAACGAATCGAGAATGTGATATTTTTATTGTTGGAAACTGAAAAAAACTGCAACAGCAAAAAAAACACAATTTTATTCCAACATTAAATTGAACAAAATGGCGTGCACATTCGGTCTAAGTCAACCGTTATATAAAATAAAATTGAGCCACACATCCAACAAATAATTAAAAATAATAATAATAACACGTAGAACATTATTTGGACAAGTAAAATATCGATTGCAGCTGAAACTGTGCTGTAGATCAGATTGATGGCATTATTTAAGTTTTGACAGGAGTCCTAAAAAAACTAAATTTAACACAGAACAAGTTTCACTCTTTTCTGATATACTTCGCCTTAAAAGGCTTTTTCAAAGTTTGTTTTTACAAATTAACTACATTTTCTTTATGTTTCTCAACCAAAACAATTGTATATTGACGTCAAAAAAAACAAAACTAAAATAAACTATATTTAGCATAAGCACACGATAAGATAAACGACACGCTTACCTGAATCATCAATGACAACTTCAATCCAATGCTTTTAACTATAAAGTAACAACTATATGCACTTCGATTGTCTGTTCTTCGCCTTATGCATGACAAACACATTACACACAATCCGAAATACGTTTTGAATTCGTTCAATGTTTTAAACGAAAAGTCTACTGTTTAAAAATCACCACTTCCATTTTGTTGTCCCAAAATATTTCGTAACGGAAATGACGTCACACGGGATACGTCATACATTGCGTAATCACTGAATGAAAATAAAAGTACGGAAAGCTAATTCCGTAATATATTTTCAAGAAGACACAAAAAGAATGATATGTAATATACACGATAACATTAAAAAGAAACGGTTTAATGTTTTCGTGATAAAAAGTAGTCCTTCACCGGAGAGCGACTGACGGATATTCGAGGTCACGTGGTCAACTAGCCTAATAACTTTTGGGTTATTATGTTACCTGTTTATTAGGCTGATTTAAAGGCATGTGACAAGATAATTGCAGATATTACTATGTTGTTTTTTTTCAATCGCTGTGCTGTTCGAGCTTACTTAAAAATTTGGATAACACTGAATAACGATGAGTTAGATCAATTCAAGTAAACAACGGGGTTATTCATATGTAGTTATATAAGGATTCCGTCTGATTAAAAAATATTTACCTAATCTGCGTATTGTTCTTATTGTTTTAAATTATTGTTTTTAATTATTTCTTAAACAAAACAAAATGGATAGTAAGTGTGATGTAACTATCATTGCATGTGTAAAACGAATACCACTCATTTTACGCATGAATATATTATATTTTTTATTTATGGATTTTAGGAAGTGCCTGAATATTCATAAAGAATGAATTTGCTTTTATATGTGGCGTAACTAGCATCATTTTTTGCATCATTTTACGTATTATTATTATTCATGAATATGAGGATAGTACCAACTGATGTTTTAACTGTATTTGATATGTGATGCCATACATATTACGCATGACTTCGCTTGACTTGTCCATTTACTCCATGAATATCCTCGCGCGTGTGATCAAACCTTTTGAACATATCTAGTAACTAAAGCCTTTTATTATAAATAAGAACAAATATTCCTCTCCTGATAATGTTTCAAATGTTTAGTTTATTTGATATATGAACTATGTATTTCTGAAGCACACACAAAAAAGACATAACCGCGCCTGCTGGAACAGTCATCAAAAATGCTGGAACAGTCGTCAACATGTTGGAACAGTCGCTAAACATGCTGAACCAGTCGTCAAACACGTTTGAACATTAGTCAAACGTGATTGAAACAGAAATAAGTTTTTAAAAAAACCGGAAAAGCTCTTTCACATGTTCAAATTGCATCAAACATGTTTTGAAGCAGTCGTCAAATAAGTGGAAACAGTCGACAAACATATTGAACAGTTGGAACATGTTTGAACACTCATCAAATATACTGGAACAGTCGTAAAACATGTTGGAACCTTCATCAAATATGTTGGAAATGTCATCAAACAGCTGTAACAAACCGTGTGTCCCAGTTAAACAGAACACTTGTTATACCTGTTACTTAAACGTAACCTTGATTCTCCTTTGTACACGAATATTCGTTAAACGAATACATTTTTATACGGTTAAATGAGAAATGTGTTTTTGTTTAATGTTGACACGATGATTGTATAACCGATTTACTTTCGTTTTATTTATTCATGATCAGACGCAATGCAAATTGAATCACCTTTACCAGAACGCAATTAACGTCTCGAAAAACCTGTGAATAATATACATACTTAATGCTGTAGGAATGTGGAAATTATCAGAATAAACTGCACTCGGTGTAGCAGTTATCAAACGATGTTAGTCTGGTGTTTGCTGATGCTAGCATTTTTATCAAAGTCGATTTGGTGTTCATTAAATGTAGTAAAACGGTTGTGTATTACTCTTCACGTGATTGTCGTAAGATATGTAAATGCAAAAAAGGTAAAACGTGGCATGCATTCGAATGAAGCTAATTGGTGCAATCCGAATCTCCACTTTCGTGTTTGTCCCCAATCCCTCAGTACAAACAACGATGACCATTTCTGCAACCAGTGATCAACTTTGTTGCATTCACACTCAGATACTCTGCCCGAACATGTTCCATAGAAGCGATATACATAACGATATTACAACTGAAGAGGGTTAATGTGGCTGTTTTGTATGGAGAAGCCAGAGAGTCAAGAATTTATGAATGTTAAATATTATAGGGAAAAAAACACTATTTGTTTATTTATTCATGGATTTACGACCAAAGTTATTTTTCTTTCTTATAAGTATTATGCACTCTCCAAAATTAACTTATTACATCGGGAATAATGAAATACGCTATTAATTTGATTTATTTCTTATTTCTGACGTTTACATTCTTTTGCATGTGTATGGTTCACAGTTTTGAGACAAAATATAATATTCTTTATTTACGTATTGTCAAATACGTATAAATTACAATCAAAGGTTATGTTCTTTTCTGGAATTATGATTAAGCTACATGTTTTATATTCGTCGTTAAAGGTCCGTTCCATTGTTTTTGCCGTTTTTAACGTATAATGGTCGTCGAAGGGCTCGCTGTTATCCCGGTTTAAATACGCTGACGTGGTCGTAAAATAGTAGCAGAGGATATTTTGACTGGTTAAGCATATTTCCACTGCATAGCTGTTTAATTATACGTATTATTGATGAAACAGAAAGTTGTAGTTTGTGATTGTCAAAGCTACTGACGGTAAGTAAACAGTTTAAAATTCATTCGGGTCTGTGCTGTTCACATGACCGTCCGTTAATCATATTACATATAATTACACAAAACGTAGATTATTATACAAGGCGTTTTTACAGACACGTAAACAAAATTATGAATATTAATTACCTTAGCTCGTATTCACAAACCATTTGTTAAACTAAATGTAACCATAGTCAACGGGCAGCATAGTGTCAATATATGCAACTGTAAACAGATTTGACCTTTGAATTGTTAACCTTCAATAAATTTAATCCCAAGTAACCATCATACCAATAGACCAATAGACCAATTCAAATTAAGCGTCTGTATAACCCCGCGCTCAAGATCATTCAGACGCTTTTCTTAAAAATCGATAAACTCCTGACGAGATTAGCAAAACTGGGGGCTCTTCATTTCCTGTGTATTCGAACGTGAAAATGTTACATAAAACAATGGAAGATAAAGTTTTCGATAAAGAATTGTTTTTCAAGCTATTGAATTTCAAGTGTACATGTTGATTTTTTGTATCTTCAATAATCCATTGTAATTGATTTAACGCACACGCGCCTTTTTAAATTTGTGTTTGAGCTGTAAATTAAAAGTCATAATAAAATGCGTGTTAAGTTACCAGCGTACACTCGATACTCGCGCAATGAATGGTTTTAATGGAACGATTAAAATCGCTATTATTAATACAAAGCACATTAACTAAAAGTCATGCTGCAATTTCTATTTAAGAGTTTCACGTCAATTAGAAATACTTAAAACATATACATCAATTTACGTATAAGATGATAAACACCATGAAGTGCTTTTCGGTTGGTACATTGCCGATATATTTATAACTCGCTACCAGTTGTTTATAAAAATATATATTATATTCGATATTTAACATGACTGTCTCAGTCCTCTAAACCGAAATGATCCGTAGAATAAAATAGTGTCTTTGTGTCGTATGAACGAATCTGCACTAAAACTAAAATTAGATTCACATCGTACATCGAATAATTAATTGAGCAAATGTAATTCAACAAAACTGCACATTAATTCACACGAGCCGCACTGTTCGGACATGAATGAAAGGCGCCGATCATAACACAACTTCTCATCATTATCTGGAATATAATTAATTGAAGGTGCGAAAATCTATTTCCAAACTGCTTTGTGCTGATTAAAGAAGCGTACCGGCCGTTCGTTCACAAGTTGTTAATGATGACTTCAGACCTTAAAATTAAGTTTTAATCTGAACAGACATTGACTAAATAAATATGAACATCTTTTCAATCCATTAAAATCGGCCCTTATAGTTAACTTTCATGTATATATAGAGAACTTGAGTGCTTTTCGGTGATTCTCTGCTGTCGCGGGAGTGCTTTTCGGTCTTCACATGAAGTGCTTTTCGGTCGGTATATTGCCGATATTTATCCAATTTTGGGCATTAATACCTCATATTAAACACAAGGTAGTATAAATATGCATGAAATATAACCATTTATAACTAATTTAAACCGTTTACACACAATAGAAACGCAAATAGTCATATATATAGCGAGAAATTGAGTGCTTTTCGGTCTTCACATGAAGTGCTTTTCGGTCGGTATATTGCCGAT
>VMBQ01001475.1:102189-120320 GCA_007657795.1 Dreissena rostriformis
CAGGGCCCTCAATCTATCAAATCTGCCGCCGAATTTCGGCGGCAGTCCCCCACCTGAAAAGTATACTTTTTTCCCCTTTTGGGGGGAAAAATTCCCCCTAAAAAAAAAAAAAAAAAAAAAAAAAAACTTTTTTTTTTTTAATTGAAAGATGTGTCTCATGATAATTATATCTCAATTTTATTTCAATTTAATCTTTTCAAACATACTAAAATATGAAAAATGCAATGAATATAGTGCAAACATGTACAAATGTAATAATGAGAGAGTAAGTAAAAAATCCCCCAAAAATGGAAACGCCGCAAAAATTCCCCCTCCTAAGGGTTGCGGACCCCTTCCCCCAAAGTAGTGTGAGGGCCCTGCATTTTCGTTCTCAACTTGGCTTGACGATTTACACATTTGAGCTGCTGGCAGCTGCAAAAGGTCACGTGACCATGGTCAAATCATGTCAAGAATTTATTTTATTTTTAATGTTGTTCACTGAAGGGTTCAAAAGCAGGTATTCGTTTTTTTGGGCGGCAATGACAGTTTTACATGATATGGTGGTGCTGAAAACTCTCAAAAATCTGTTACCAAAAGAATATTTACATAGCAATTAAAGTTGCCAGCCATGTAGAAACAAATTATTTATCAAAAAGAGTACTTAATATTGATATGTTTCACTATTTTCAACATTGGTGGTCACCAAATTTGACGAGTAAAAAAATTAAGAGGTTCGAAAGATGTTTCGTCCATGATAAATTGACCTGAATCGCAACCTACAGACAACATACTTTGTCTGCACCCTAAAAAACACACCGATGTTTCAACAGACTATTCTCTAGGCCTAGCGTCTTGAAAATAGGCCTTGGCAAACAGCGTAGACCCAGATGAGACGCCGCATGATGCGGCGTCTCATCAGGGTCTGCGCTGTTTGCTTAAAGCAATTTCTGTGAGAACTATTCTAAAAATAGAAATAAATATACCAGATATCCCTAATTTTGGAAATAAATTGATCCAATTTAGAAGGATGGGAGAGTCCACTAGGCATAAATGGGTTAAACAGACGCAAGTGACACACGTCTTGGCCAACGATTAAATTGAAATGTTATTCGGGCTTCATTAGCCGAATGTTTTTACTTCTTCCGAAAAGCAACTTATTTCGTCTGAAAAATTAACACATTTATGCCTAGTAGACTCTCCCATCCTTCTACATTGGATCAATTTATTTCCAAAATTAGGGATATCTAGTATATTTATTTATATTTAAGAATATTTCTTACAGAAAAATTTCTTAAAGCAAACAGCGCAGACCATAATGAGACGCCGCATCATGCGGCTTCTCATCCGGGTCTACGCTGTTTGCCAAGGCCTTTTTTCTAGACGCTAGGCATAAATGGGTTAATTTATATTTTGAGCAGATACCATACAAAAATAAATGTCAAGCATTAAATTACGCATCTGTTTCAGGTCATACCTGAAGTACATTGTGATCTGTTTACATCCGAAGTTGTCGGTTTGCTAAATATATAAAGAATATTTACATTAAAACGCATTGAAGAGAGATTCGTGTACTTTGGGGTGTTAGTTTTCAATAGACAAATGCAATCTAAAATCTTGCTCAAGACCGCGGTATGTTTGTTCTTCAATATCAGAATAACTAATGATGAATTAACAATGCATTTTCCCCACACTATTGTAAACAGACGAAAACCTCGCAGTTGAATTGAATCAAGACAATAAAAAGACCGTGTTTCATTTGAACAAGTTTATTTAAACCGCCAAGATGAATGGTAGCATGTAAATTTAGCCATTAAATAACTTACTGGATGTCAAGCAGGATTGATTGTTTAAACGTCTATGTCTTGAATGATATCTGCAGGTTTATCGCATTTTGTGTGGACACATTATCAAATGTCCCACACTTATTGAATAGTAAACACGGGAAGAATTGGTTGCTTTTGGACGTAGAGTAAATATCGGCTAGGGCAATATTTTGAAGGCAAAATTAATTTGTTTCATGGTCATAAGCACACATGATAAGCTAAATAGAGAATTATTATTTTTTTCATTTTTAATTAAGAAACATGCCTATTTGAACATTCTAAATCTCGAAAAACATATTCTCAAATATACCGATAAAGCAATACGTATTGCTTTGAAGTGAATGCCGAAAACTAAAACGTTTTATTAAACGATCGAAGTATTTGTGTGTTGGGTAAAGAAACATGTCACAATCTCAGTGAACTTTTCTAGGTACGGGTCATTTTAGGTGTAGGTCTAATCTGGCTCCCGTCCTTCTTTACTCCGGTAGTATCGGGGGGGGGATGTCGGCGGCAATTCTGAAAAACATTCGCACTAGTCAGGATCCCGTTTCACTTCACGCCGAAATTTCGGTGGCAGGATAACTCCGATTAACATTTACATTAGTATTGATACCTTTCCACTTAGCTAATACTGTTATGGCAGGTGCAGGCGATTTCGACAATCTTTTTTTTCTTCTTCCCGTCATACTTTAAGCAAATAACGTAGTGTCACTCCGACAACAAATGTGCATTAGTCTGCTAGCCGCCCGACTTTTGTGTCAGGAGCAGGCGACTATGACAACATTTGCATTAGTTGTGTTCCCGTCCTACTAAGTTGATAATTTAGTGTCAGGGACTGGGGATTCAAACATACATTCGCATGGGTCTGCTTGGCGTCAAACTGTGTAATGGTAACGTTGTGGCAGGGGAAGGCGACTCCGAAAAGCATTTCAATTAATCTGGTTGCGGTTCTTTGTAATCCGATAACGTAGTGTCACGAACAGACAACCCCGATAAACATTCGCATACGTCTGTTTTCCTACTTACTTTACGCCGATAACGCACTATCCGGGGCAGACAACTCCCGACGATGTAAGACGAGTAACTGGAAACAAATATTGTTTCCGCGCCTTACAGGCCTCGGTCCAATTCAGATTGTTTGTGTGTTGAAAACTCGTATAACACGTTAGTGCGCAGCTTGCAATTCCTTTTGGTGAAATTTGAATTTAAATATGGAGGATATTGTTTATAACTCAAAGAGGAAAAACTGATAGAATAAATAGTTTATCAGTTATTCCAGGACAATCGTTTAAATGGACTTGGTATTGTTATGTTTTTAGAAAGACTTAATGTAGTAAACAAAAAAATACTGAAAATAAAACAGGTTTAGTAAAGTGATGAAAAGGTGAGTTTGAATAAACTGGACAATTGTGGCGTGTTTTGAGAAAACTGAGCAAAATGCTTGTGCGTAAATTGTCATCCCAGATTAGCTTGTGCAGACCGCAGAGGCTAATCAGGGACGACAATTTCCGCTTTTATGGAATTTTTCGTTTAAATAATGTCTCTGCTAAGCAAAAATCCAGTTAAGGCGGAAAGTGTCGTCCCGGATTAGCCTGTGCGGACTGCACAGGCTAATCTGGGATGACACTTTACGCACAAGCATTTTGCCCAGTTTTCTCAGAACACGCCACAATTGGTGCGTGTACATATCCAACAATTCTTGTGGTTAATAAACATACTGATCCGCATAGTTTGCATAGTTGTATCGGACATTTTGTGTAAGTGCAAAGTGACTGTGTTTGTCGGTGGTTCGTTTTATTTTCGGTGATATTAGCCGTGTTCACAAAAGGCTTTATATTACTTCGGTAAAGTTATAAAAGTGCGCTGTGAAGATTTATTGATGTGATTCGGTAGATAATCTTTGAAATAACTACTCCATTCCTGTTTGGTTTCGACTATCAATTCTTCATGTCGACACATTGTTCATTATCGGTAAATTATATTGAATATAGAAATAAAGAGATAACTGATCTGTTTCATGCAAGGTTTAGGATCGTGATTGACATCAACATAAATGGAATGAAATAGTTAAACTATTGAGATGTAATTTTTGTTCGTCATTTCGTAGACGCCATGATTTCACCGGGTGTGATTGTTAAGTCAAAAGTATGCTCTTAACGTGACAGTCCGTCAATGACTGTGGGTGTATCACACCTGGGGGCCAATGCCACACACGAAACCTATCCGACGCTTCAATCGAGCTCGCCCCGGGATCAACGGGCCAATAGGACGCTACGTCATACAGCTAACTGGGTCAGAACTCCCAGAATTTCTCGGTAGACCGGAAACTCCGGAACTTGAAAGAAAGCGTTTACAAACGCTCAAAATCAAAGGGACGTTATCGTCGCTTAAGCCGTTGACAAATTATTATCGCAGATTCAGGAAAAGATCCAAAACTAAGTCCAAAATGCGGATGGTAAATATTGAATTTCGAAGCATGGATTCTGACCGGTCGGACGACAGCAAAGATCACACGCCACCAATAACTACAACACTGACATTCTCAGGTGCGAAAGGAGATTGTGTGTGTTTATTTTCTATCCATCATTGTCACTGAAGTGTATAAGTGTGAATTTAAAATATAAAAAAATAGTCTTACAGCGTAAGTTTTCCCAGGGAGGTTAACATTAAACATTGCAGGAGAAATCCTACTAGATCTGGAATAGTGTTCAAATAATTTCGTTTTTGTTTTTTAAGCTTTCATTTGAACTTATTTCACAACACACGAAAAGCTTTGACCGGACGGTGCCCATTTACATTCCCCCGCCCCAACATCAACCATTTTAAATTTAACATTCATTCTGACCATAAGACTCCAGGAGGAAGTTTACGGCAGCAGTTGAAATCTTATTTAAATCTCGTCAAAGACAAAACAATTTTTTACGAATACACTTTATTTCAGATTACCTGTGTAAGTGGTGTCTAACCTACGTGGGACAGAGACGGCAGTTTTGCTCTGCCGATTGTGCGGCGCAGTTTAAACTGTGTCAGCGGAAGCGAGACCAGAAACAGGTACCCGATGATGACCTCACACCTTTTTTAAACTGATGACGACGTTTACAATATTGCTGTTAGCCTCAATGATAAATTTGCAAAATAACAGATCGAATGTTACCGTTTGGAATTTAAAAAAAAAGGTCACCGATCAATTACAAACAATGCACAAAAAGTGCTTCTGGCTTCAAATAGTTTTTTTTGGCAATTATTGATGGTCTATCATAAAAGAGTAATATATTTCTTTTCATTTTAAAACATAAATGTTGATCATAGTTTTATTGCTAATATGTAGTAAGTATAGACTATTTTAGAACGAGATATTGTTTAAGGATTTCGCAAATACACTCAATCGACATTGATATTTTTTGTTCGTTTAAATCATTGACAAGTGACGCCGTTTAGCCCCGGGGGGAGGGGGGGGGTAACTTCCTATATACGGGTATATAGGGGTGTGCCGAAAATATGGGGCGTGTTCTTCGACTAAAAATTATAGATATGGGCATGGTTTTGAGCATTTAAGTATAGATATGGGTATTGAAATCAGAAATTTGTTTGTTTATAAATGCATATAGATTTGAAAGTATCATTATCAACATGGGTATGATACAGATATGAAATTTAAAAAAAAAACAACATATCATAGCAAATTCAATACGTATACTGTATTGATATGATAGAGATTACAATTCTGGTATGAAATGTGTCCACTTTATCAAATTCTAGTATTGAAATGGGTCAATTTTCTCAATGGTATCGTATACAAATGGGTCTGCTTTTTCAAAAATCTTGTATCAGAATGGGTCTACTTTATCAGAGTTTCGGTATAAAAATGGGTCACATTTCGGAAGTCTCAGTGGGACACCCCTACCCTAAAAATTGGGAAGTTACCCCCCCCCCCGGGCGTTTAGCGCTTTGATTAGGGGACGATATAGAGATGATCTTGTTTTTGCTAAGCCTGCTTGACAATTTGAAATGTGGTTTCCTATTTCAGGATTTGAATATTTCGGTAGATTACTATGGTAACGTGAAACTTAGCATCCAGGGACTTCCTATATCCTCGGCTGAAGGTAATTATGTTCAACGTCATCATAATTATCATCATCACAATCATCGTTGATCGTTTAGGTCATCAACGTCGTCTTCACTATGACTGGCAATGTGATTAATTGACGGTGTTGTTTTTATCAGCCCAGAGTTCTAATAATATGTATTTAAAATCATTATCTAAAATTTGGATGCACGAACAGTTAGTTGTAACGATCAGATTTGATGACGTCATTATATTTTTTCAGATCATGGTGGCAGCAAGGCGCATGATCATGGAGGGACAGGTATAGTCTACTCCGTTCATGTTTGTCGTTATTGAGAGATTTTATCCTTCAAACTAAGTGAAAATTAGCTCATATTGTTTACATGTGTAATACATGTGTCTGTCGATTATGTTGTATATGATTTTAGCCATGGCAATTTTTAATCTCTTTCGCACTCTTGCGCACTTAGAAATGTGTTTCTTGACAGCGTTATATCGCCCCAGCAATTATCTAAAAGAACTCGCGTGGTTAAGACAATTAATCTATCTATCAAAGCTGCTGGGCATAAATCCATAGAAACCCACTCAGTTCATGTTGCTTTTTGTTTGCAACCAGAAATGTGAACTGATCACATTAGTGTAATCGAGCATGAAAATAGTTCCCATAATTGGAATCACAATTATTAATGCCATTTCCGCTGATGATAACTTCAGACAGTTCTATTAATTTGCTGCTATTTATGGCGAATGTTATGTGCATTAAATACTTTTTCCCTTGTTTGCGTCTTGTGTGAAACTGAAGTCATTGGTGCAAATGTGTTTAGTGAGAGTAACAAACAACAATTCTGCCAGACTGGGTTGTACTACCACGGAACATATAGTACACAAACCAGTTGCAAATAGTGAGATCACATTTATTATTTAAAAGGTCACCATTCCCACTCTACATCACTGTTATAACAAACAAAAAATCGTCTTTTAAAACGTTCTGAACGGCGTACAAAGGAAATTATTATTGCAGATCGTGCTTTGATAGGTAACCAAATATAACTAACAAGTAATATAATGTAAAATATATGAACGCTTGGCTGCGTTCTCGTTAATGGTGATGCTTATCGTACACAAAAACCATTAAACAGGTCCAAAACGACGTGGTCGCCGCCGGAAGCGCTGTAAGAATTGTGGGAAACAGCTGCCTGATGACGTCATCGATGAATTCTGTGACGAAACGTGCGAGACTATGGACGGGGAGAGGACGAAGAGGGAGGAATTTGTCAGTAAGTCGGCGACTAGACTAGTCAACATGTAGCCCAAGCCGCTTAACTATGTAGGCTATGTAATCGTCGACAACTTCCTTTCTCGTGTTTCTTCTTATTAGCTTAAATTTTTGTGAGCGTTCATTGGCTAGTGCAATATTAAAACATCAACATAACGCTCGGAACATCATATAATATTGCACAATAAAATTGGATCAGAGTCGAATCTGAAACCGCGAATTCAATCGGTTTCATATTTTGCATGGGACGGTACATATTGTTCCTTTTCTTAGAGTCTTAATTTATCTTATGGTGTCATAACATTTCCTTAGACGTATATTGTAAAGAGGACATACAAACACCTCCTTTTAAAACTGACATTCCCAGAGGAATATGTTTCACCTATGGGCAAGTTGTCATCAATAAATCTTGTAAAAATCGTGTCCCTGTAGCAATATGAAGCCGCGCTCTGAAATAACTTTTATAATAAGGTGAGCGTTTTAGAACCATGTGACCGTCGTGTTGACTAAGGTCAATAAATAATGGATATTTAGTTATTTACCCTTTAGTTATCCGTGGATCTAAAAGCTAATGTGGCACATTATGGATATTTTTTTCATTTTCTTAATAAGATGTAAGAACATGTTTCTAAATTGTCTTAAATGTGAAGATTGTGTGCCATCAATATTGTTTCTGGTCCCGATATGTTCGATATTACACGCATTCCCAGTTAGTTGAATTTGCTAATTTTGTATTTCAGATGTTTTTCAACAAAAAGAAATTGGTAAGTTAACTTATATACTATAAATACATGAATACGATATCTTAACACACACTTGTTACAACCCTGGTTTTATGAGAATACAGTTTACATTTACTTTTCAGACAAGCAATCTCTCGCAGTTGTTTACAATAAAAAAATCACGTATAAGATAGTGCATTTGTTCGTAGCATTCAGCGACATTTATTAGAATTAAAATTTAACCTACATCTTTCTAAATTACCGTTCGTCGGGTTTACCTTTACCAACAGCAAGTTGGTAATGAAATTATTTAATATTATCATAACTGACACGTGTCATATCTTTCTGTAATGTTGGCGTGTTTGAAGGACGCCACCACTACATCACACAAGAACGACAAATAGAGGCGCCGCCACCACTACATCACACAAGAACGACAAATAGAGGCGCCGATACGAAAAAAATGTCCTGTCATTTTGGCCTCTTTCCGCATGTTTGCTGTCGGTGACTTTCAAACTCGCCAACATTCAAGAAAGACAAAGCCCAAGCTAGCTAAAGAAACTTCAGCGTACAGTTTATGTAGTATTGACAGACCTGTATATAAAGTCACGCCAGTCAAAAATCATAAAAAGCGACATTTTAAGTTATGGAAGCCAGAACTAAGCCCAAGCTAAATTGCGAGATTGTATCCACCATATAATGGTGGCGGCTTCCTTCAATTACGCCAACAGAACGATTTGATGATAATCAATTTAAAAAAATTATTCCTAAATGGACTAGATTTTGAAAGATAAACTCACTTTTCTGAGGGTAAAAACCAAAATGGAAAATGTAAAAACATTTCAAAATACCGTACTAAAAATAAATATAATATCTGAATTAAACTATCATTGGTGGATACAATGAGTCAGCGTTGTTTCTATATACGGATTATATGGGTTTGTTCTACGTATGGGTGTCCGAATAGAACCTATTGTATATGATTATGGCTTTAAAAAATATGAAAATTTCTGCAATCGTATGCATGCAAACTGTAATGTCCAGCTTACCCAATCATTGTAAATCGACAGCGGAGCGCCGACGGATCCGGAAGTGGTTGTTGGACGCTCAGGACCAGTACACGAAACAGACGGAAGGGGCGGAGTTTCTGCTAAATGGGGAACGTCCCGACCACGGTAATTTGGTACAAAACGGGTTTAAACCGTCAATACGGCCAAACCTCTTATCATGTAGATAGTACAGCTAGTAGAGATCTGGTAGACAATAGTGAAATACATTTTATATAGGTCAACATTTTGTTCACGAATACAGTCCGATGCACTAAATTGGAGTCTTATACGTTCCATGTACTAAACTACATATGAGACAAACCTGGCATTACTCAAAACTGAAATCTCTCATAATTGTTATATACACCTTGTTTTTACCGTTATAAAATTTAACTATGCATGCGTTAATTGCCAATTTGTATGATAAAATTGCGTCGTTTAGGACTTGTTTGAAGACATTTTTTTATGAAAGGCATTTGGTTGTCGAAATGAGTTTCCATTTAAGAACTTCGCAATCAAACTCAAGAAAACTGATTTATTTAAAATTTTAAATATATAGTGTTTCATACTAATAGGGCTAATTGCATGTTGGTTTTTTTACTTTCTAAAAATATTATTTAACACGATAAAAAATATCCTTTATGTTGACGTATGGTTTGCTTAATAAAAAAACTCACTTTGTTTCACAAAAGCTACGTTAACTGTTGTAATATTTCACGAACAAAATAAAAATAGGAATCGGCAGTAATAGCACTATATGGGTATGGCGTTTTGAAACTTAAATGATTAACAAAATGAAAATTTTCACAAATTTGCTAGTTAGAACGCATTGCACTAAACGTTATCATTTTTTGATATAATTTTCGAAGGAATTATAATTTTTTATGGAATGATAATGGTATTCATTTTCATTAACATTGTTAAAATTACTTTCATTCACTACACCAAGCTTACATAATTGAAAAAAAACTAACAAAAACATCGTTTATTTATCTTCATTTGCATGTTTTCACTGTTCCTGCATGCCTAATTATTTCTAGATGGGTTTGACATAACAAGTGGGCCGGCCGCACTTAACCCACTTCCGGTTTACAGAACCCCCTTGCCTAACATTGTGCAAAATAAAACCCCTAAAGGTACCGGGATGACTTTTCTAACACTGCCTGTTTATGCTGGTTGAGGTTTAATTTAAAACAACAGTACGTGATTTATTTGCTTGGTTTCTGTACCTCGTCGAAAAGTGTTTTTTTTTTCTTAAAGGGACTTGTTCACAGATTTTGGTGTGTTTTGAAGTTTGTCTTTAAATGATATAAATTGATAAATGTAAACATCGGAACTAAACTAAAAAACTCCAATATAAAACAAAAATAACTTTTAAAAATAAAAGAAAAAAGTAATCCACACCTGTTCTCGAACCACTGACTATTGGGGCAATCCTCGTAATGTCACAAAATATAACGATAACAACAGAACTTTCCAAATTATTCAATCGTTTCGCGTTTGTAACGCTTTATAACTTTCAGGTTTTTAAATCGTCAAAAGATGCATATAATGGATATTTTAGAGCATGGTCAATGTTCAGTATTTCTATTCCACTGCAAAAAAAAACATAACTAGAACGAACATTTTCAAATCTGAAACAAGTTTTTTTTCAATTTTGTCAATTTAACAAAACGTGAACAGGTCCCTTTAAATATGTAATCGATGAACACTGTTAAAAAATCATTTCACTGCATAATACTAGTTCTTGTACTTTTCATGTAATGCCCACTCCATTCGCATGCTCATGGCTTGAAATCCGTATATTTCTATAATTTATACAAGATACGTATTGTGTAAACGTTTCATGACCTATTTAATTTAAATATTAGTGCATACTTAAACAAAACTAGTGTTATGTACTATAAGAAACAAACATGTAGATAATTCTGTAATTTGTAATATCTCTCATTTTGAATACGTTTGGCATACAGGCATTTATTTTATTATGAAAAGAAATTTCGGTATGGAATTAATATGACGAACGCTTTAAATTTTAGAGTATGACCTTAGAACAACAAGCGGCCCTGCGGAGTTAAATCCATTGCCCACTTTTCGCACCCCATTACCTAGTATAGAAATGATTAAGAGGTCCAAAGGTACCATACATGCTTGTTTTATTCAAGCGAAGATCGTTCGTTGCTGTGTTTAGTCTTTGCCGTGAAGTTTCGTCCCACACAAATTGCAGGTCGCCATGGCGTAGTGGATACGGTGTCCGTCAAACAATCGGGAGATCACAGGTGCGAACCCCAGCGGGAGCGTTCCTTCGATCTCCCCCAGAGACACTAAGTACTGGTTCTAGTCCCAGGAAACGGACTAGAGAGCGTTTCAATAAGCCTAAGGTTTTCGATGTGATCGAGCTCAAATAAATAGGTTTAAGCTAAACTCAAATTGAATCAATTTAAATTTTAAGACACTATAATTGATTCAAAATCCTCAATGATATTTCTATTATTACGAGTTGCAATTAGGTTAATAGATATGTATACCCTATAGATAGAGATCTACAAGTAAAACACACTATTAAGTACAGTTACATCTGGTCAGTGAATATGAAACAAATATATGTGTATGTGCGTATTAATTTTCATAGAATCATGCATGTATAACTAATTATACGTGTGCGGAATTACAATTAGACATTGTTCGTGTTTCTAGAGAATACATTACGTCAACAATAACGTCATTGTTATAATATTAGCATGATTGATTAATTTTGATCAGCCACATAATTGGTATAATGCCATATGCAGCCAGCGAAGCTCCAGACCAGCCTGCGCATGCGCACATTGTCTTGTCTGGAGCTACCATATCCGCTAATGAGACCAAGATCCTTTGGTGACTTTATAGCGGACAGGGAAGCTCCTAACCAGACTGCGCAGATGGACGGACTGGTCCGTGGCCACGCTGGCCGCTTTTGGCGTTAGACCCATTTTCGAATGACTTGGCTCTTACATCGCGAAATTAAAAAAAAAATATTGTTACACTAACCTACAGACGAATTGACTAGCTTCAAGAAAGCGTGTGTTTTACGATTGACCAAGACTTAAAAATCCTTGTTAATAAACTGATACCAAAATGAACATGTAGTGTGCATTATTTTATGTAATGTTTTGAAGCACTTGCAGATGTGTGCAGTTGATGTTTCCATTAACAGTTTTGATTTGTTTCTAACATTTTCGTGATGTGTCAAATTCAAATTACAACATTTTCATCCATAAATCAGTAAAACAAAGTAAAACACCTTCCTCTCCAGATATATTTGTTAATTCTGTTTTGCTTGTGGAAATTCGTAGAGTAATTGTTCCAGTTAAGATTCATTTAATGCTATTAATACGTCATGAAAACATATTCCATATTTAGTACATATAAATAATATTGGTAAAATTTACTTTGAAATATATGCACGTATACCAGTAATGAGCACTTTGTCTACTAGTTTGTCTTAATAAGGTCGTCAAGTTTCATTTGCCCATGTATTCCCATTATTTTTTTTATTTTTTTTTTTATATTATATATATTTCTGATATTGATCAAGACCATGCCTCCGACATATGTTGCGGCATAATTTCGGAAGTTACAGATGGATAAATACATGTATACATTTAAGAGACATATATATTTAGCTAGAACAGTTGCCGAACTCTGTCTAATGGAGCCTCCAGTAAAATCTGACTGTTACATGTATACTCTAGTATAAGAAATCAATCACGTTACACATATTAAGCGAGAAAAAAAGTCACATTTAAATTCAGTGGTTATGTATGCATAATACATACAAACAGTGCGGGCGCACTATTAATTTACATATTTACGCATGTCTCTGATCTCGGATCTGCATGTTTTAGACGCGCTGACGCGCAGCGGCGGACCTTCGTACTCCTTCCGGCGCCACCTGATCCACCATCCCATACCGGAGAAGTTTCGTCTGCCCAGAGGTAAACGACTCGAGTTTAAGTATAACTTTTTTTACTTCTTATGATTAAATGGATCATTAGTCCATGACGAAGGATTTGAACACAGTCAACAAGATTGAGATAAATAAAGCCTAAATCTTAAGCATATCGAACGTTTGATATGTTTAACGCCGCCTTGGGATGACAAGATTTGTACAAGATACATGTACCTTGTAATTGCACAGAGATAGCTCCATCTATATATTTGTCCAATTTTGTTTGGCTACAGAAAATACAACGATCGGTCAACTCTGTCTTAGATAGAACCTTTTATCAGACCGGCAAGCCTCGTTGTTCTTTCATTCTAAGCCTCACCTGATATATACCACAAAGATAGGGCAGTACTATGTTATTGTCTATAACTACTGGTCAATGTTAATATTAATGCCCCGCTGTGCAGAAGGATATGGATACTAATTATCCGTATACAAACATATAGCCCCGATCGACGTCTTGATGCCTGTATTTCAGACGAAGTCGTCACTGGTGGTCCCGTCACGCTCAATCCCATCCCTATCAGGAAAGGCCCTATTCGCAGGGAGCGCAACCGAGACATGGATCAGGGTTTGTAGTTTTGTGTAGTAGTGTAGTTCCATATTTGAGCCTCGTCCTGGGAAAACTGGACCTAATGCATGTGCGTTAAGTGTCGTCACACATTAGCCTGTGCAGTCCGCACAGGCTTATCATGGACGACACTTTCTGAATGTATGGACTACTTGTTTCAAGGAGGTCTCTTCGAAAAGAAAATTAAGTCTAGTCGGGAAGTGTTGTCCCTGAATAGCCTGTGCGGACTGCACATTCTTATCAGGGATAACATTTTACACACATAGGGTAAGCACGGTAATCCCAAAGGTAATCCCAAAGCGATGCAAATTTATATTCACAAATCAAATGTTTCACATCTGGTAAAAAAGAATATCGTACTTCACATGTAACTGAGGTCTATCCGGACACTTCTTTACTCATCCACAATTTATCGTTTGAAAATCGACGGATATATATATATATATATATCATGCTGGGAGTTTTGTTAAATTTTTATTTTCAAGAGTGGGTTATTAGGTTATTATTATGTTTTGAGCACGGGGTTGTTTTATGTGAACAAATCATGTCTGACTGCATTTAATAAACTGTGTTTCAGACAAAAGACAGCTGATGGTCGACCTGAAATGGATTCCAAAATTCTTCAGCTGACAAACACACATCTGCTTTTATAACTCTTTTGTGCAATTACTTCGGGACCCCACATTTTAGAACCATATATTGAAAATTTGTGTTTGCTGTAAACAGATGGAATGCACATCTATTCAATATCTACTACGAACATGTTTAAATGTGTGTGCTTGGTTAAATGTATGTACTACGAGTGACATATTAGTAACACCATTGCTGAAATATTCTAGTGCATAAGTGTGAGTAATCGGATATGGATCCGTTTCGTGTTACGTAGAACGAAAGTATTGAAAGATATGCATAATCTAAAACAGACGAACTAGTGCGTCTTTTGCGTGTGCTTTAACATGTACTGAGTCGTATGAAACTAAAAGGAGACTTAAACTTTAAACTCTATGACAATTGCTGCATGAGCTACAGTAATTGAAGAAACATAAAATATTACTAAATCTATGATAAAAGTGCGTGCATCGCAAGTTTGCACGAATGACGACATTCCATTGACACTCGGGACTGGACTATGTAAGACCGGTCTCATTTATAGCTTTCAAATCGTTAAATTGCATATTAACCAAATATTGAATTAAATTGTTACAGTTTTTGACGGTGTTCATTTTTTTCTTTGAATTCTCGCATCGTGTCCAATGAAGGAATATGTATGCGAGGTTGTGTTGCATGTAAAATGCCCATGAACGTTGTTTCACATTAATGTAGATACATATCAAAACAATTCAAATTCCCGTAAACAATTATATATTTCTATATTTTTAGCTATACTATATATATTATATATTGTCGTTAAGAAATACAACACCTGTTTGTTTTTTTCAATACACGCTTTATGTAGGATTCCAATTCCATTCCAATAAAAGGTAAACTACCAGCATACGCATAACCATACACATAGTACAAGTCTACTGTTGTATTTCAATTTATTGTCCCGCACTTACGAATCGTGTCACTAGAACTTTTTTTTTAAATAATAAAAAAATACGTTTTGAATATCGTTTATTTAAACGATACATTTGCGTTTATAAATCATTTTAATACTTTGTCGTTATTACCCTTTACAACAACATGTTCTATGTATTAAGTTTTTTGTATGTATTTTGTCCATCGATAATGTAAATTAGAAAAGAAAATAACTCTTCGCTGTCTGCTTAATTCCATATGTTTGAATGTACCCAATGCTATGAACCTGGTACATAAATGCAGATGCAGAACTGGACCTGTCAAAAAAGACAGCCCTACACGTCTATTATGCGCACAGCCGATTTACGAGAAAGAACTATTAGGCATATACAATTAAGTAGATTACATGGACGTTGTCCTACTGGTTGTCCTACCGGTTGTCCTTCTGGTTGTATAATATAATACTGTATTAAAAATATCCCATTCAGCTTGTAACAAGCTAAAGATAAATCCTTTTAAATAGGATTTTAAATATTTTTTTTATAGTTTGTATGTATAAAAACTAGGGCGAAACGACCCAGGAATTAGGGCGAAACGACCCAATGCGAAGGGGAATCAGGGCGAAGCGACTCGGGGGCGAACGGGATTTAGGGCGAAACGACCCGGAATCAAGAAATAATCAACTTTAAGACACTGGTAATATTTTATTTAATTGTTCTCGAAGTTATTGACCGAATACTGAGAACAATAACCTACGGCTGTGCTTTTGATTTGTTGGTTATTAACCTGTGGCGCTGCAGTTCGTATCGTAGGGTAGTGGTTTTTGTGTAACGGAGTTTGGTACATTATCACGATCGTCTGGCGCTTGACCAAAGTTTGGGACGAGGGATTCTTTAAATAAAAGGACTGATGTCGACTGCTAATAGAATAGAGACGTTGAGAGAAAGCTTTAAAGAAGCACAATCAGGTACAACACACTGGTAACTCGTTTCTTTTAGTGTTCACCCTGTTGGCACGAAATCTTAGCATTTTTGACTATTCGTACCCACACCATCAATGACCATCTGGCAGTGGCACCCTCCTTTCATGCCTTTAGTTTAGTCCATATAAACGGACTCACGGAGCCTTTGATAATTTTTGCTATGACTGCTCTGGGAGTCCATATGGACCACTTCATAAACGCAACCGCAGTTCTCTGCGCATCCCTAAACAGACGTGGATAGTGACAAATTGAGGAAAGCAATGAATAAAGTTTAAATAAACTTCAAAAACATGTCATACAGTAATTACCGGCTTTCGAACCTCACCAGATTTCAAACCCCTCATTTGTTTACATTTTATGCGCATGCGCGCTACTACGTCACCGTTTTTTGTGTATTAGAAATTTGTTTATGATGACTCCATGTAGCGGTAAATTGACGAAAATGAGTCAAGAACAGGAAGAATAATACCCATAATACTCGCGAGAGGCGTGAGGCAGTACTATGAGATAGATAGATAGATTAATCAGAAAACACGTAAAAATCATTGTATTTCTTAATGCTTTTTACATATATAATGATTTTCATTAGAAAACTATAAAAACATGGTCTCATTTTCGTTCTCAACTTGGCTTGACGATTTACACATTTGAGCTGCTGGCAGCTGCAAAAGGTCACGTGACCATGGTCAAATCATGTCAAGAATTTATTTTATTTTTAATGTTGTTCACTGAAGGGTTCAAAAGCAGGTATTCGTTTTTTTGGGCGGCAATGACAGTTTTACATGATATGGTGGTGCTGAAAACTCTCAAAAATCTGTTACCAAAAGAATATTTACATAGCAATTAAAGTTGCCAGCCATGTAGAAACAAATTATTTATCAAAAAGAGTACTTAATATTGATATGTTTCACTATTTTCAACATTGGTGGTCACCAAATTTGACGAGTAAAAAAATTAAGAGGTTCGAAAGATGTTTCGTCCATGATAAATTGACCTGAATCGCAACCTACAGACAACATACTTTGTCTGCACCCTAAAAAACACACCGATGTTTCAACAGACTATTCTCTTTGACATTTTTATGTTGAAATTTGGCTTAGTGTTACTGTGTAATTATTTAACATCATTATCGACTCACAAATCACGCTGTGCAAAAGGTTGGTGTACTACAACCTAACCAATAGCTACACTTTAAGTTGGCAACATTGCGACAGTTTTCAAATATGGTGGATAGAGAGTACAAAACAAAAACAAAGTAAATAAAAAGCAATAACTTTGTGCTTTCATTGTACCCAGGCTTTGCGAAAGTGCCGGTCCGCCGGTCCTGACCGGCAGATTTCCATTTGGTCCGGCGGATTTAACAAGAATGTCGGTCCTTGCGACCGGCAAAATGTGAAATGAATGCAAACAAATCATATTTTTTTCAAAGTTGTAAATTCAAAGAGCAAACCCCTAACTCCATCATGAAAATGAAATCACTCATTGTTTTGATGTTTGCAATAAGTTTGTTACGTACAATTAGCTAATCCAACTGGATACACAACACCTACTTGAAACTCAGTTGCAAAATCGGCAACTGCTTTCGCACATTTTAATCCCTTTTGTTGAAACATCGCAGTCTACACAAGGTCAGTAAAACCACTAAGCGTGATTTCACAACACCCCACACATTCTTCGCGATATCATTCTATTAAAATTTACCACGAAACATTTAACGGAAATTTAATACACGCACGCTTTCCATGCGTTTGACGTGACGTTGTATATGTAGGGAATAATTTGCGTGCGCTTTTCTTGAGAGAAAGGATTAAAACACACTGTACATTTGCAGTTTATTGGAAGAATGTGATAACGTCGAGTTAAAATTAAATTGGGAAGAGTGTTTCGGATTACAAATTTAATTATTCGCATTTGAGAATTCAACAAAACACGGAATATGGACCAGTTTCTAGGACGCTCATACTTCGGTACGATGCGGGTTTTTTCCCCGATTTTTTAGACAAAAAAAGGGTTTATCTTAATGTACATAGTTGTGTTGTTGTTTTTTTCGGTCCGGCTAAATTTTCTTCGGACCGGCACATTTTCTGAAATGCCTGTCCGGATGACCGGCCGATTTTTTCCAATTTCGCCAAGCCTGGTAGGTAACAACCTTGT
>VMBQ01001475.1:126177-151708 GCA_007657795.1 Dreissena rostriformis
TCAAAGCGGCGCATAAGGGGGCATTGTGTTTTTGACAAACACACCTCTTGTTTATTTATTATTCTAAACTCAATACACAATGCTTGTAGAGGCTGTACTGGAGTCACCTTGTTGATTGGTTCTGATGGTTGGCAATATTTGGTCTGTAAATGGTTGGCAATATTTGGTCTGTAAATGGTTGGCAATATTTGGTCTGTAAATGGTTGGCAATATTTGGTCTGTAAATGGTTGGCAATATTTGGTCTGTAAATGGTTGGCAATATTTGGTCTGTAAATGGTTGGCAATATTTGGTCTGTAAATGGTTGGCAATATTTGGTCTGTAAATGGTTGGCAATATTTGGTCTGTAAATGGTTGGCAATATTTGGTCTGTAAATGGTTGGCAATATTTGGTCTGTAAATGGTTGGCAATATTTGGTCTGTAAATGGTTGGCAATATTTGGTCTGTAAATGGTTGGCAATATTTGGTCTGTAAATGGTTGGCAATATTTGGTCTGTAAATGGTTGGCAATATTTGGTCTGTAAATGGTTGGAAATATTTGGTCTGTAAATGGTTGGCAATATTTGGTCTGTAAATGGTTGGCAATATTTGGTCTGTTGGTTAGCAATAGTTGGTCTGTTAGCATTTATTATCTTTTTAACTGCTTCTTTAATATGTGTGTTTGATTTACTGAAACTTTCCAATATTTATCTATACAGAATAGTAGTCATGCAGTGATACATTTTCCCAATAGCCAACTGGTGGTCATTTTTTGTATAAAATGATCCTTCCAACTTCTAAATAATGTTTACTTGATTTGCATGAAACTTTTCAGGCTTCTTTTTTAAATATTGCATTAGATTTGTTAACTTTCATTGCAGTGGCAAATTTCCATACAACTTAATACAGATGGTGAATTGAATGCATAAATGGTTGTTGATTTCTACCATGTTTTTTTAGAGATTTTGAAAGGCACCTGCAACACAACAGAACAACAAAAGACATATTCAAACAATAATATATTGTATTATCATGCAGTCTTCAACATATTTTATTCATACAACATGCCAACAGGCAACACATGATCTATGAAATAGTGAAGTCTATTTTGGTCTTAAGGGATGGTTAACGTGAACTTCAAAATGCAGTACGATATACAATATGGTAAAAATGTGTGGGGTAAAAACAAATATAACTCTTAATACCTCTTTATACAAGCAAGAAATGAATTTCAAATGTAACAAATATACAATATCAGCCCTGTGAAGAAACCAGAAAAATTAAGACTTAAAAACTTTTACATTACTGTTTACATTTTTAACCCTTTGAGCGCTGGAACCGGATTTTGAAGGCTTTTGCAAACAGTTTGGATCCACATGAGACGCCACAGAACGTGGCGTCTCATCAGGATCCAAACTGTTTGCTATTCTGATAGTATTCTTTGAAAAAAAATCAAAGAAAATGCTAATTTTATAAATTTAGCAGACAACATTTTAACAGACGACAAATTTCCCAGCATGCAAAGGGTTAGAACACAACAATTGGAAATGAAGCTCAATAGGCGTCTTTTAGACATAAGTCAAACACTTTTGTAATGATCCGATAAAACAGTCAATTTAATAAGCACTGACTGCTGTGACGTCAATTATAAGTATGTGATTTTCTTCTGACTTTTACCCTAATCGGATAATGCAAACCAACTAACAGCTATCCAAAAAATTTACTTGCCCGATCAGGAAAATTGCTTGCATTTTTGACCTGCGGAACAGTAATTTACTTGCCCTAAGCGGCCCTATCGGGGAAAGTGGTTTGATTCAAAGACTGAGCATGCTGTTTATCAATGCTGTACTTAAATAATGTAGTGCCTAAGTACAGCTCTAGGACTTTCACATGTGAGCAGCAAAGTAACCGCTTTTTACAGTTTAAATAAAAAATATTTTATAATTTAAAATATAGTTTGGTAGTTTGGATGCACAATCGCACACATATTGATCATCATGAAAGGAAAGACTTTTCCAATTCTCTAGTTTTGATGTTATGAGCCTGGATCTGGGAAAATGGGGCTAAATGCATGTGCATAAAGTGTCTTTCCAGATTAGCCTGTGCAGTCCACACAGGCTAATCAGGGACAAAAAATTCTGCTTTTATGGTATTTTTCGTTTCAAGGTTAAATCTCTTAAGTGAAAATCAAGTTAAGGTCGAAAGTGTCATGACACTTTACTCATATGCATTAAGCCCTGTTTTCCCAGAATGAAGCTGTTATGTTCATTCGCACAATTGAACTTGACTGCTTTTATTCAGTATTGAAGCTACAAACAGAGACAAAAAGATTCATCTGCAGAAAATGGACGGAGAAATGAGCAAGGAGAATCAGAACATAGTCACTGATCTGTAAGGGCATTTATCTTATACATGTATTAAGTTGTATGTGTTGTATTCATTAGGATATTATTGAGAGTATTATGATGTAATATGTTCCTTTGATTTTGTGAGTAGAAAGTTTGCAGGCTTATCTAGCATGGTTTTGCGTTTGGGGTCAGCTGAATACCTTGAATTTGGATGGAGGTATTGTGCTATCAATTTGTTCGTAGGTAGCTCAGATCCAGACTTTCCTTTCAAAGTTAATCTAATTCAACTTAATTAATTTGTAAAAAGTTGGAAATCTAGTTTCTTGACATGTCCACATTTCATGTTTTAATTTAATAAAAAAAATAGCTTTTATAGCTTTTATAAGTTGACATATAACACATCAATACTACATTTATCATGAAAACAACGATAGACCTCTCGATTATTTTTTGTTTGTATATCAAAATGTACTCTATTGTATACAATGTGCTAGTCACTTGACCACTCGTTTGTTATAAACATAACATTTATGTGCTGTATACTTATGGACAAGTGTCTATTGTATAAACAATAAACAAACAACTATATTCAACATAAAATATGTCTTTGTGAGCATAAAATCAGGTGATTGATAGAAAATGTTCATTAAACTATCAAATCAGCATTGGCCTTTGCAAGTAGATGACCCCTTTGGGTCTTTCTAAATTCGGTTGTAAAAGGATGTGAAGTTGTTAAGATTTATAATAAATCCATGTGTTAACCAGTAACAAGTTGTTGATGACAAACAGTTTCATATCAATTATATTACTTGTTCTGTTTTTTAGGCATTTATTTGAGGATTCGTTACACGCATTGTCTCGGTTTCTGGTCGATGCCAAGAAGCGCTATGTACGTACCAGAATACCAGATGTAACTAGAATGTAACGCATCATTATCTGAGCCTCGTTCTTGGAAAACTGGGTTTAATGCATGTGCGTAAAATGTTGTCCCAGATTAGCCGGTGCAGTCTGCACAGGCTTATCAGGGACAACACTTTCTGCCTAAACTGTATTTTTGCTAAGAAGAGAATTCTTTCAAATGAAAAAAAAAAAATCATAATAGCAGAAAGTGTTGTCCCTGATTAGCCTGTACACACTCCACAGGCTAATCTGAAACAACATTTTAGGCTGATGCATTAAGCCCAGTTTTTCCAGAACGAGACTCATGTTGGTGAACTCCTTGTGCAAAATTCCATTTGGTTACACTTATGTGAAATACGTTGTTGAACTTTAACTGGATTAATTTTAAAACTGTATTTTCCCCCCTAACTATGAGAAGAAGTATTGTTTACAATTACCTTTTATACTTAGTTTTAGAAGTTATTTGTTCAAAGATAGATGACATTACAATTTTCCTAACTTTTTGCCTTATATTAAAAAAAAACAACACTGTTCACCAGGGCGCCAAATAACACTTAATGACAGAGAAATATATTAAAAATTAGGGATGGCAAACCTAAGCAAATCCGTAACCGGTTAACCTGTTTCGATGTTCGAGCGGTTAACCGGTTAACCAACTGTCGTTGTACCACATAAATGAAAAAAAACATCCGAAAAACGTATACGTTTATAAACAATTACATGTATATGCAAATATACTGTGTCTTGTTGATTGTCTTGTAACCTAATTACTTTAACCATTTTATCAATTAGATACTGTTTCTTTACAAATTTTGTTGGTCCTTTCAATTGGGAATTCAAATTCTAAATTTAATTTACATTTTGAATCTAATACTAAGTCTGTTCTGAAAGTCATTTCCGACATTTTTTACATGCTTGTCGGTAAATTTCTGGAATTCCTCATCCTCTATTATGGACAGAGGAACATAGTCCTTTACCACCATGTCAACGATAGCGTTTGTTATTGACTCACTTTCTGAGCAAGCCACCTTTTGTCGGAGCACTTACATAGCAGGCCAGTGATGTCTGCCTTACTGGAGATGGCTCACATTGAAATTCAGCGGGGTGTTTAAATCTCATGTGATTACGGAGATTGGATGTAGCCCCATGCAACGACAGTGTCTTTGGGCATAGTATGCATGTAGCTGATTTCTTGCCCGCAGTCCGTTTGAAATATTTCCAGGCATCCGATGATAGAGGCACGATTATAGATTGTCGCTTAGCTTTTTAAATACGTGATATCTGAACAAGTTGGACCGACTTTATACTGGATATTCACGTTGATGTAATATTTATAAAAAAAGGACATGTGGCAGTCAAATGTGCTAATTGACAAGCCTAATTGGTCGGTTTATAATTTAAATTAATCAATATGTGAATAATTGAAACACAATAAAATGTAAAGTGCTAAACAAACACACTGCAGAGTGGGTGCTAATTGCTCGTGTGCCTGCTCATTAATCCGCTGCACCCCGATGGTTTACAACTGTAATCGCTTTTGATCCACAGGGGGGCATCACGGGGTGGTAATTGCTGATAATTTGCGATAAGATAAGCGGATTAGCCAATACAGTGAAATAAAGTAAAACAAAACTAACGATTTGAGCATTTATTGCATTCAACCAAAAATTGTGTTTTCTGCAAGAGTAACCAAATATTAATTTTGTAACCGGTTAACCTCCTTAAGAAATGGATAACCGGTTAACCGAATAACCGTTGCCATCCCTATTAAAAATACATCTAATTTTCATTTTATGAGTGATTTATTGAGTTATTACTATCAATTTGTTAAAGTATAAAATGCTGCAAACGCAAAATGATTGAATAATTTGTTCTATATTTATAATTTATGCTTTTATTGTATAAGTTATTAAATATTAACACTTTTGAATCTTTATTGGAATCTTTTTGCAATTCTCACAAGTCAGTTTATGATATATGAGACCAGGGTGTTTAGTAAAGAAAAAAATGGAGTGTAACCTTACATATCATGTTTTGTATTATATATTTTTTATTGTAGGTTTTTTAAATGAAAATTTAAATACTGATGTTAATGTTTTTAGTTACCTGCCATTTTACGAGAAGATATTGAGAAGCTCAAACTAGATAACAGATCGCTTCAAGAGCAAGGTATGTATAGCTTTTTAACCCTTTGAGCGCTGGAACCGGATTTTGAAGGCCTTTGCAAACAATTTGGATCCAGATGAGACGCCACAGAACGTGGCGTCTCATCAGGATCCAAACTGTTTGCTATTCTGATAGTATTCTTTGAAAAAATTCGAAGAAAATGCTAAATTTAAAAATTCAGCCGACAACATTTTAGCAGACAACAAATTTCCCAGCATGCAAAGGGTTAAAGTAACAAAAATTGTATGAGTCTTACTGAATATAACTGACAGCTGGGGACAATTGATATGAGCCTAACTGTGGGAAAATGGGGCTTCATGCAAGTGCATAAATGTGGCGTGTTTTGAGAAAACTGGGCAAAATGCTTGTGCGTAAAGTGTCATCCCNATAACCGTTGCCATCCCTATTAAAAATACATCTAATTTTCATTTTATGAGTGATTTATTGAGTTATTACTATCAATTTGTTAAAGTATAAAATGCTGCAAACGCAAAATGATTGAATAATTTGTTATATATTTATAATTTATGCTATTATTGTATAAGTTATTAAATATTAACACTTTTGAATCTTTATTGGAATCTTTTTGCAATTCTCACAAGTCAGTTTATGATATATGAGACCAGGGTGTTTAGTAAAGAAAAAAATGGAGTGTAACCTTACATATCATGTTTTGTATTACATACTTTTTATTGTAGGTTTTTAAAATGAAAATTCAAATACTGATGTTAATGTTTTTAGTTACCTGCCATTTTACGAGAAGATATTGAGAAGATCAAACTAGATAACAGATCGCTTCAAGAGCAAGGTATGTATAGCTTTTTAAAGTAACACAAATTGTATCAGTCTTACTGAATATAACTGACAGCTGGGGACAATTGATATGAGCCTTACTCTGGGAAAATGGGGCTTAATGCAAGTGCATAAATGTGGCGTGTTTTGAGAAAACTGGGCAAAATGCTTGTGCGTAAAGTGTCATCCCAGATTAGCCTGTGCAGTCCTCATCCCAGATTAGCCTGTGCAGTCCGCACAGGCTTATCAGGGACGACAATTTCCGCTTTTATGCAATTTTTTGTTTAAATCAGGTCTCTTCTTAGCAAAAATCCAGTTTAGGCGAAAAGTGTCGTCCCGGATTAGCCTGTGCGGACTGCACAGGCTTATCAGGGATGACACTTTACGCACAAGCATTTTGCCCAGTTTTCTCAGAACACGCCACAAATTGTCATCCCAGATTAGACGGTGCAGTCCGCACAGGCTAACCAGAGACAAAACTTTTCAACTCAACTTGATTTTTATAAAGAAGAGTCTCCCTTTAAACATAAAATACAATAAAAGTGGAAAGTGACCTCTCTGATAAGCCTTTGCGGAATGCACATGCATTAAGCCCCTTTTTTCCAGAGCAAGGCTCATATGTAATTGGGAATAGAAGAAATTTATATCAACCCGCGCAAAAGACAAAAAATCTTACTGGACATGAGGTCTGATAACTTAAAAAACTTACCAGACCTCATCAGATTTTACCGGATCTCGTTTTTCTTCAACCAAACAATAGAAAACACCTTTTACAGAGTTTAGTTTCATTAATAGCTTAACAATTCCAAATACAATAAAATAACAACTAAATTAAAACCCGTTCTATGAAAACATATGGTTAAACTTTCAGTTAAAAATTTTAAACAGCAATATAAAGCACTAGTACTCTCTGAGGGGGTAATCACGTGACGATCATGATGGCGACGTCAGTGCCAATACAGGTATTTTTCGCTATAGTATACCCTTTCTTACTTTTGTTTAATTTTAAATGCCGCTCACTTTCTAGTCATATAAGTAAGAAAGTTATTAGCGTTTTATTTCGTATTAATATTCTCTTTATATCTCAACTTTACTCACTATACATTTTCTAAGCGGGAGCTGTAACTTTGTGTTCCAGCTAAGAAATTTTGTAGCAAGTAAAGTCAAGATATAGAGCGAATATTAATGCAAAATAAACGCTAATTACTTTTCAACAGGTTGATAAAATCCGTTTTATTTTAAATTTAAATAAAATGTGGGAGTAGAATAAACATAAACCAGTCTGTATTTCTTTTTTACATATTACTAGTTTCGTGTTCATTTTTAACCAAAGTTTAACATATTGTTTTTTTTTTGTCGCACATGAGGTCCAACAGTTTCGGAAATATCATCGGACCTCAGCAAATTTTATCGGATATGTCCGAGGTCCGACGTCTTTTGCATGGGTTGTATACTAAACAGCTATGATGGCACATATAATTGGGCTTAGTGGATTAACATAATTAATGTTAATACTGATATATACAGGATAGAGAAGTGCATAAATAATTTTAATGCTTTTCTTTGATCTCACAAAGGACAAAAAAATAAATTCTTTCCCTTATTGTTCTTGTGTATGATAAACATAAACAAAGTTAAAATAGGTGGATTTTTTTTCAGTTTTATGGTAAACATCTATGACATTTGCCATAAACAATTTGTTTGGCGTAGCTGTCTAAGCAAGCTCTTCACCTTAGCTGACCTTTGTAAGCGTCCAATAAAATTTGAATTAAAATATCCTGCCAGTAGGCCAGAAACTTTTCCAAAATGGAAAACGTGCAAACTACAACCAGTTATCACATTTACATGAATAGGTAATTCAATTGACTTTTTATTTTGTGTAGTATAGGGTATGAAAAGGTATACTACAGTGTGTTTTGCAACAATGTTAACTGTGTGTTCAGCATGAACAATTTTATCTCTAACGAATATGCTTCATGGATAGAACAGTTTTACACTCAACTATCGACATCAATGCAGTTTGTGTGTGCTCCTTTATATTCAAAAGATTGTTAGCACCAGAGCGTTTGTACTTAAAGGCTATGATCTCATATTTAGTAATTACAACCATATTGCATTCTGTGTACTAGTATATTTTAGATCACAAAAGTATTGTTTTTCCCTATATATCCTGATATTCATTTTGACCAAAATATTTTTTATTGTTTTCGAAATCGAACGATAAACATGTAAAAATATAAAGTTTTGAACAAGCTGTTGTTACAGTAGTGGAATCGTGCCCTCATTATAATGAATTGCATTTCAACTCCGCAAGGTAGCAGGGTAAGTTGGTGGTCAGTAGAAGAATCGATATATAAACGCTATCGTGTGAACTAGGTGAACTTCAATATTATTTAAACCAGAAATATCTTAAATGAAGATATTTAGCGATATAATTAATGTATGTCAATAATAGATTCTTAATGTGTTTTCAACAATTCAATGATAATTTATGTAAAGAATTAGAATTATAAAAGGTTCTGGTTGCTGCTAAAAATTAAGGGACAGGTTGGAAAGTCTGAGACTGGTTTGTGTTTCCAGCCATGAAGATGCAGGAAGAGTTGGGCTCCTTGCAGAAATTTGCAACCAGTCTGGGTTTCAGTGCTCTACAGACATGTTGGGGACAGGGGGACGGCATAGACAGGCAGCTCCTCTGGTACTGTATATTCCTGTTAGTGTACACATTATACCCCCATATGGTAGGGGTATGCTTTAACCCTTTCCCACTCAGAAGCGAAGTTGAAAAAGCTAATGCAAACAGCATAAATCCAGAACAGCCTGCGAGTAACTCGCAGTCTGTTCAGGTTTTATGCTTTTTGCTGCTTATCAGTACCTTAGAGTTGAAAATGAAGCTTTAAACAACTTAATCTAGTGAGAAAGGTCTCAAATTTAGTTTGATTTTTGGAAGGGTTGCTCCAAACACGTCAAAGTGCTTATCTAAGTGGTAAAGGGTTAAGTAAATTTGTCTGCATAGAATGTGATAAGTTTGTTGAGCGAAGTATTTCCACATCTTTCCATGCCCAGAGATCCACAAGAGTTATAGAATGTAATTATGTAATAGTTCACATGAACTATTTAGAAATGGGAAAATTATGCCAAATGTTACAAAGATTACACCATAGCAGCTTTATCGATTATACGCACATTTCTTAGAAAGACTGCAAATTTTGTGTGGCTAGCATATATAACACTGGACAGATTTAATATGTGTTTCCAGGGCGTTATAGAAAGCATAATGCATATATTAAGGCAGTATGAATTCATTTAAATGCTTGTCTGTTCAGAAGCACTATGCATAGGCCTTGGACTTAGAAATGTTCCCTACAATAACAGTTTTCGGCCCATTGCCTTTTGGCGAAGTTACGGGCCTTGCACTTGGTTTCTTTCAACTTTGGCTGTTCCAATAACTATTTATAACATTCTTATTGTTTTGAACAAAAAAAGAAACACTAAGGTTTGAACCCACATATATGTTTATGCCCCCCTTTGAAGAAGGTAACATATAGCAGTCACTCTTTCTGTGCGAAACCTCCTGACTTTTGCTATAACTTTGCCGTTTATTGATGGATTTTGAAATAACTTGGCGCAAATGTCAGCAATTGTAAGACAACATGTCACATTAATCACGTGTCTCTGTACCTACTTAGTAAAGGTCACACTAATGCTTCAAATTTCAAATTGATTTGGAATAACTTGGCACAAATGGAAACCATCATAAGAGTAAAGGCAATGTGTCACATGTAAAAACCTTCTCCTACCAAAAAGGTAAAGGTCACACTTTAAGGTCAAATTTGACCATAGATCGACTTGTTTTTGACATAAGTGAAGTTTTGCCCTATGGACACATGTTTTGTTTATTCTCATCTCTTATATGGGTTGGTGATAAAGTTAAATCCAATATTTCTGCGTACATTTCCTGCTGTTTGTTTCTTCAGGGAGATGCTGACGGATGACTTGCAGTCCACCCTGGAGGAAACTGAGAAACTGCAGTCCTGCCAAACCATAGGACGGTAGTTAATGGGACAATGGCTCCATATGGACATGGTGTTTTTGATGTGTTATTTATTACAAAAGTGAAGTTATGGATTATAGTTAAATGTGCACAAGTGTTTGATTAAAACAGAAACAAAGTTTTCAGAGACAATTTTGTTATTATTTAATTTGCAATGTTTTCTGGAATAGTGGAAATAAATAACATCATTTGTTGATAAATTAACATAGTTTATTTCCTAGCATTTGAAAATTCCTGTTTAAAGAATCATTAACATGCAAAAATATTGAAAGAAGATAACCAACGTTTTACAATTGCTCCTGTGTTATAAGAATTTACATTACTCTCCGTGTGTTCTGTGCTAATCGTACAAATGTTAATATGCAAAAGATACCGGTATTAGCTTGATATTGTCATGACTCTGACTTTTATGAAAATACATCTATTAAATACCTTCGGAGGTGGTAGCGAATCGTGTTTTTTTAAATAAATTTCTTTAATTATTTCTTTCAGTTAAGAAGTGAAAATAAACACATTATGTCAATTTTCTTAAATATATTGTTGCATATTTTCAACATCACACATTTGTAAACATATAATACATTCATGTCAATGATAACATTAAGTGAGAATAGTTAGAGTTATAAATGAATAATTCTGTTAAAATTCTGCCAGTTTTCTGTTATATTTTTATATAACTTATTTTTTTATGAGGTTGTTAATAACAAACCATCAGCTTTTAAAGCTTTTGTCTTTCTTTTGTTCGAAAATTTTGTGTGTTATCACATGCCAAACCAACCGTTCTGGTTAGAGTGATTCAAACCCAGATGGCTGGGCCTTTTGTACACTCAGACATTCTGTCACCGCAGAATTCTGCTAAATATTAGACCATCATAACGTGAACAGCAGAAGACTGACAGAATCGCCAATAACTTTAGGTTGCTCAATAAAATATAACATTTCGATATGTATCAACAACATTATATATAATTATACATGAATTACCTGCATATTTGCTTTTTTCGATGAGAATAATACTTTAAAACAATAAAACGAATACAGTTGAAAAGTTGACAGCAGATTGTTTATCTCGTGAACAGTGACGTCATTCTCAGCTACAACGTCACCTAGGGTTTAATAACACTAAGTAAGCATGTGTATGATAACTTTACACAAATCTGGATTTAAACTCGAACAGCATTCAAAACAAAGTTTAAATATTAAACAGTAAATAAGCATTACCCCACCCACTACGGTTTACATGTGTTACAATATACATATATATATATATATAATGAAAACAAACTATTGTCAACTGTGCGCAACTACAAAAAAGCTCAGTGAAATTATATTTAATTATAAATAAAAGATTAACCCCAGGAAACAATTTCTTTCAAATGGACATTGTTGTGCACGTTTTCATACTATGCAAAGCAATGTGTCACTCAATTTAAATGTTCCATTCATAAGGAATAGACATAATGTATTGTTCAGTTTTGCGTATAACTTGTGTTTATCATTTAATGGCTGGTATTTATTCGTATATTATTGGCACACTATGACGAAAAAACACTGCAGTGGACAAGCGTTAATATTCAAGAAGCATCTTGAAACTTTAACCCTTTGAGCGCTGGAACCAGATTTTGAAGGCCTTTGCAAACAGTTTGGATCCAGATGAGACGCCACATAATTATAGTATTCTTTGGAAAAAAAATCGAAGAAAATGCTTATTTTAGAAATTTAGCAGACAACATTTTAGCAGACGACAAATTTCCCAGCATGCAAAGGGTAAAAGTCTCTCTGTCATGTAAATGTGACCGTCTGTCCCGAAACTTGTACAGACTGTAACTTCAAAATAAGTTGGCACAAATGTTCTATATGTGATGATGATGTGTATAGTGCAAGAACCAGACGACAACCTTCAAGCTTTAATGACAAAGATAAAAAAAGTACTTTTCTGTTAAAATTGTGCATCACAGTCTGCTCAGTATTTAAGGGTTTTAAAATGACTGGGCACACATGTTCAGCTACAATGTATGTGTGTGTTGGGGGGCACAAGAACCAATTGTCTACCTTCAATGTCATGATCATACTAAGAGGTTAAAGGTAAAAAATTCAGGTGAGAAATGGAATAAAGGCTTGACAGCTATATTTAATTGTTCCCTGCAGTTTAGGATTTTAAAGTAACGTGGCGATAAGGTTTAAATATGTGACAGTTTTTTTGAGCACAAAAATCACATTGCTTCCTTGAAGGTCATAATAGAAAATCACAGATGTCAAAATGCTGTATTGATTGTTAAGGCTAAACATGTGTGTCAAAAAATTATGTGGGGTATCTATCCAACACAAGTGATAGTTGTGTATATTATAATATTTAAACTTATTTCATTTTCAAATGTTATTCTTCTGAAATAATATAATAAAAATGTAACACAAACATTATTGAGCTCAAGGAAGCTTCCCGATGCCTTTTTGCCTTTTATTTGGCATTGACAGAACCCCCACACCCCAAAAATTATTTTATGCTCAAACACTTGTAGAGGTTTATGTTCATGTAGTCCAAAAAATCCAATCAACAAGTTAAATATCAACAAGAAAAAGGCCCGATTTAATTTTGACCTCTACATAGGCCATTTTGACCTCTACATAGGACATGTTGACCTCTACATAGGACATGTTGACCTCTACATAGGCCATTTTGACCTCTACATAGGCCATGTTGACCTCTACATAGGACATGTTGACCTCTACATAGGCCATTTTGACCTCTACATAGGACATGTTGACCTCTACATAGGCCATTTTGACCACTCATATGACATTTTGACCTCTACATAGGACATGTTGACCTCTACTAGGACATTTAACCTCTAAATAGGACATTTTGACCTCTACATGGGACATATAGACCTCTCAATTGGAANTTTGAAAATAAATCAAAGAAAATGATTATTTTAGAAATTTAGCAGACATTTTAGCAGACGACAAATTTCCCAGCATGCAAAGGGATATAGTTGTAAGACATTTTGACCTCTCCATAAGGACATAGGCTTTTGACAGACATATACTGCTAATTTGCCTAACATGGATTTTACCTCCAACATGCTGAAGATAAATACTACGAAGCTATTGAGTAAGATGGATGACATCGTCATAGACATGTTCTGACAGGGATAAACTGTATAGGAAGGGAATTAAGACAGCTGGACAAAGGAAATGTATGCCTCCAACCCCCTTTTGGGAGTTAAAAGTAATCAATGTTGTTGATTATCAGAAAACTGAGAAAAAAATAGATGAAAAAAATAAATATTTTATTTAAAAAAAAATGAGGTTAGGGAGTAGTTATAACTTTTGTTGTTTCTATGAAATATTTTATTTAAAAAAAAATGAGGTTAGGAAGTAGTTATAACTTTTGTTGTTTCTATGGACCCAAAGAAGGCAATATACATTAACAATCATATAAAAAAACAAAAGACAATAATTGTTTAAATAATATCTTTATTCATAACATAGAAGCAGACACTATCATTTCTGCAAAATTCAATATGAGAATGTATAAAGTAGACAAAAGCTCAAAATTAAAACAGTATCACAATTTACATAACACAGTGAAAATAATAAAATATAAATTGTATTCAACTAAAACACTTTAAACACTTGTTACTTTCGCATTCTTTTTTTCTTCCAGTAATGAAAAATGTGGTATTTTTAAACCTCATTAATTTTAAAAGGGTTGCTTACCTACAAACCAATAACTTGGATATTCATTTTTACCAAGCCATTCGGATAGATAGATTATTGCTACATAGTTCTTTGTATAAATAAAATGTTCATAACATATTTAATGTAAAATCACTTTTTTCTTAAGCACACTTCAATACAACTCATCATCAACAATCATCTATCCAAAGATTGTTTAATGCTTTGGACATTAATCTATTTTTATTTCAAACAATTTATGACAAGACTATCATGTGTTTACACTAATTAAGGCTGGCAGTTTTGATCATTGACGCTAGTAAAATTAAATCAGCAACAAACACCGTGTTACTTACTGAATTAATACTCATTTAATGATATTTTTCATATTTATCTCAACATACACAAATTAAATTTTTTTCATTCTCATAAATATACCAACAAATAATAGTTCATAAAAATTTTAATTTGAGTTGCTAAACACGAAAATTCAATCAATTGTCGGTCTGTTTTCCAAAGATATCGTCCAGTAGGGGCTGGTACTGTATTCTACTGACGGTGTTGCTCTTGCGATTGCCCGCCCAGCCATCGTCAGGGGCAACGTTCTGGTACTGCATGGGGGCAACAGGGCTGTCACGCCAGTTGAGCTGTTGGACCAGGGCCTCGTACTGCACCTGACCACTCTCGGATGTCACCCTGCAGGGAAACAATCAATAACAATGATAATTCACAATCCTGAATGCTCTTAGGTTTATACTTAAATCAGAATATTTTGGCCTTGACATTAACCCTCGCCCCAAAAAATATTTTATGCTCAATCACTTGTTGAGGTCAATGTTAATGTATTAAAAATCCCATCAACAAGTTCCATCTGGACAAGCAAAAGACCCAATTTTACAATTGACCTCTACATAGGACATTTTGACCTCTACATGGGACAACTATCCCTCCCCATGGGGCAATTTAACCTCTTCGTAGGACATTTTGACCTCTACATAGGGTGTGACTTACGGTCCCATGACAATCACTTCTTGTGGGAAAGCCTAGCAAATTGAAGTACTAACCAACACTCAATGCACATACTTGCTTAATTCAGGTAACTCCAACTGCCCATCTTGAATCAGAGGTACTTGGAGTGAATAAAGTAGCAATAATTTCATGACCAATCTCACATCAATAACGTGGCCAAGCTTGAATTTAAACTCACAATGTCAGATTTCGCAGTCAAGCTCTCAACCAACTGAGCTTAAGCCAAGCACAGACATGAATAAATGACCATTTAAATCAAACAGTCTCAGGAAAAACCGGGCATATTATGCATGTTAGTAAAGTATCATCCTAGATTTGTTTTTGCAGTCCGCACAGGCTTTGCTGGGACGACACTTTACGCCTAGACTAGATTCTCGTTTAGATGAGACCCCTTTAAACGAATTACATATAAGCAGAACATGTCGTCTCTGATTAGCTTTGGCCAATACACACATACATTAAGCACCGTGATATCAGACACCGGCTCAAATAAATTTCTTAAGACAAGAGCCTGACCAGACAAAAGTTCAAGTAGAATGTCTGAGGATCACTTACAGGCTCATGACGGCTCTGAGCAGATCGTCAGGCAGGGGAACATGGTGGGCCTGGAACACGTTCCTGATCACGTCTGACTCCAAGTAGCCTCCCCTGAAAGGAGAACAGAACTCTGGTGAACACTAGAAGATTTTATTAACCCTTTCCCAATCAGAAGCAAAGTGTAAATGGCTTTATGCAACCAGCATAAAATAACAAAAAATCTGTGATTAAATAGCAGTTTGTTAAGGTTTTATGCTGTTTGCTGCTCAACTGTATTTTAAGGTTGGAAATGAAGGCTTTAAATCTTGAATCTATTAAGAAAGATCTTTATTTTAATTGGATTTTCTAAGGGACTAGGGACGCATAAAAGTGTGTACTAAGTGGTAACCGGTTAACCCATTTTGCCTCCCCTGCTACACAACACAATGATTTTGTGAACACAAAGATCTTTATTTACTAATCGAACATGTAGATAAATTAAGAACTAATTCTGTAAGAAAAAAATGTTCCGTCACAGTATTTCATTATGGTCTCGATCTCGTACAGTTAATGAAAATTTCTACTGCTTGAAAAGATAGGTCGTGTATAACAAAAGTTTTTTTCTACAAATAAACAAAAGCATACTTCTTTAGATACTTTTTTTCCAGGACAGAAAATTTGAGTGAACCAATAGTCTTCTCATTTACATGCGTCTTTAAGAGTCCATGTTTACCAAATATCAATCAAACTAAATATTGAGGGGGCCATTTCAACCGCGTTCTATGAAAACAGGGGTTAATACATGTGCCTAAAGTGTCATCCAACATTAGCAAGTGCAGTTCGCACAGACTTATCATGGCAAACACTTTCCGCAGAAACTGGATATTCGCTAAAAAAAGACTCCCTTCAAACGAAAAATACCATAAAAGCAGAAAGTGTCGTCCCTGATTAGCCTGTGCGAACGGCACAGGCTAATCTGGGTTGACACTTTACGCACATGCATTAAGCCCCATTTTCCCACAATAATATTCATATCTACTCACTTGTTCCTGTCTGCCTGCTGGAAAGACTCCACGAGGCGACCAAATCCCTCGTAGTTACGCTTCCTGAGCTGCTCCTGGGCAATGGCAATCAGCTTCCTGGTGTCAATACCATCCTCAGCAGACCTTGAAAACACGAGCAGAAAATGTGTAAGAATCAGGTATGCCAATAAATATAGTTATAAAGGATATTTATTGATTTTGATGACCGTTTGAATTTTATTTTAAGAGGTTTTAGAAAGAAAAAAAATTGTGAGTAGCATAATTCATGAGTGAGATTGTGTTTTTTTCTATAACCACATAACTATTTGTATTTCGTGTTAACATTGCATTCTGTTTGGATAATCTGCCAATGTGAACTGTTTTTTCACACACCAGCAGTGTATATGATAATTAGGCATAATTTTAATGTCAGTTCATATGAAAATGATATGCAGAAAAATGTGTTTTAATTCTGAAGTAGTCCGGTGATACTGAGCTGATACAAACATGATTCATTTAAAGTTTTCTTTAAGTTATACAGAACTGTAACATAAAATATTAGTCATAAAATAACAATTGAATGACAAAAAAAAATGACAAAAATCAAATACATGTATGGATGCCCCTTTCACGCCAAGATATTACAGGTGTTTATCTTGCATGCTTAATTTAATGAAATGACCGATGCAACACAACAAAAGAATGGCAAAAAAACAACAACACATGAATATAAGGCTTAGAGTTCTTGAACTTTTATTAAATAAATGTTGTGAAAAATATATTTTTAAAGCGTTAAATTACCTTTCAGCATACAATCTAGCCAGTGTCATGATCTCGTGGTCGGTGACCGACGGCTGGATCTGGCGGATGAGGGAGCCCAGCTGGTCATACTGGATCAGTCCACTCCCGTTGGGGTCGTTGCGCATGAAGAATGATCGCACCTCTTCTGGTTTTCCACCAACGGCCTGTCTGATCTTGTTCACAATGGCGTCAACGTTGGCCTTGGAAAACTGATAGGAGAAGGTGGATGAATGTGAAAATTTAATTTTATAAAACTATTTAAAATGAGCCTCGCTCTGGGAAAATAGGACATGATGCATATGCGTGAAGTGTCCTCCAAGATTTGCCTATGCAGTCCGCAAAGGCCAGTCAGGGACGACACTTTCCACTTTTTTCGTTTACGCCCAGTTTTCTCAGAATGGGGCTTATTGGTGAAGATTGTGATTGGTGGATGTATGAGAAAATTCAGTAAAATAGAACGACGCATAATGTATTTTGAAATTATCTTGTATGCATTCTGATGTATGTGTAGTATACTACCAATGTAAATCGCCGCCTAAATGCAAAAAATATATGAGTCAACTCCACCATGGAAAAGAATTAATATAAGCTTTACGCTTGTTTTCTAATCCATGAATTTATACTTTGCAACAATGTATTGAATTGTATGATTACGAAATGAATAAATATGTTTAAACTAATGTAAATCATGATTTAGTCTTGTACATAAATAGGTTTTACATTTGCATTATGGTAATAGTATGATGCACTTCTTAATGCAATATTATAATTATGTGCAACTGAGGAATATGAAATGAATATATCCAGAATCCTATATTAACAGATGCGCAAGTTAATTATATTTCATAAACCTACCTCTGAAGCATTATTCTCCATGTATCTAAATGCATACTCGTCAGCGTCAATCAGAATGAAGCGGTGGCTGTTGAAGTCCACGTGCGCGCTAACGTACAGGTCCTGGGCAGTGTAGTACTCGGACATACGCGTGCTGTACAGCGGCTGCAGCGGCTTCTTGATACGGCTCCTCTCCAGGAACTTGCCTCCAATGATACCTGAGTGAATAGAAGATAGGTAAAATGCTACCCAAACCAACACATTTTTGTATTTTTTTTACTAGAATTCAGGGAAAACTGGGCTTTATGCATGTGCGTAAAATGTCATCCCAGGTTAGCCTGTGCCGTCTGCTTTTATGGTAGTTTTCGTTTGAAGAAAGTTTCTTCTTAGAGAAAATCCAGTAAGACAGAAAGTGTAATCCCCGAGATGGGGGTGATACTTTACGCACATGCATTATGTCCAGTTTTCTAAGAACGCTGCTCAATTTAATCCACCACTTACAGCTTACATTGGTTTTAATGTCAAATTTTGTGGAATTTTTAACACCAAAAGTTTAAAATGTTTAAGTAATTCAACAACATTTTGAGTCCATCATCACTGACAGTTTCATTCTCAGTATTTATTGGGTAACTATTGTTATACAGGAAAAATTAACAAATTCGTTAAAAAAGAAAAAAAGAATTACCAATTTCTGTCACTGATACTAATATTACCACCAGGAAGCATAAACTAATTATATTCCATGAAGTCATCAAAATGATCTCATGAAGTCATTCCATCATACGACACATTATTTTTAACTAAAATCTTTGAAAGGTTACCAGTTCAAAGATTCAAACAATGTAGACAGGTAACAAGTTGTTTAATCTAAACGTATCAAAAAGTAATTTCTTAGCAGACGCCCATTTTAAGTCTCAGCATACCGGAGTTCCTGACAGGCGGCTCAAAGACGAGGATGGTGTCATCCGACAGGAAGTAGGAGATGATGAAGCGACGGTCCATGTCGATGGGCTTGGTGGTGTCCATGCGCGCCAGGAATCTCACCACGTTGCTGTCCAGGCCTCGACGATCTTTCTCCATAAACTTGATGAAGTCTCTGTGATAGAAATATTTAGACGTTAGATTTTTATCCACACTGGTTATAGTTTATAAGTGAAATTTATGAGTTGTTACAGTTAAACAATAGTGTAGTGTAATGTCTCCTTATCTCTTCTATGCCATGTCACCCACCAAAAAGAAAAAATACTGGAATTAATGAGTGTAATATATGCAATAAACTAATCATCTGTGAGCGATATGGGAAATCCTGGGCTCTTATTCACCAAGCAGTTCTTATGCTTAAGTCTAAGACTTAACCGAATATTCTTTAAATGGGATTTTTTAAAGAATTGCTTTAGTTTTGAATCAAACTTGGAATTATTCTACATTAATGTAGAATACATTAATGTACAACATTTTTGTAATGACATAATTACCAGTGGTAGCCAGCATATGTTCAAATGATGGATGTAATTTTCTTGGTTCTAAGTCATTCTTTATTCTTTAGTCTTAGAATGGGTTGGTGAATACGGGCCCTGATGTATTACAAACATTTATAAGAGGTTACCTGCGAGGAGGTTTCGGCAGCAGACCCATACAGGAGCAGAGAGAGTCCTCCTCACTTCCCCAGCCGTTGTAGGGCGGCCATTCCTTGGAGAGGCCTGGGTAGGCATCCTGCTTGTACTGCACGGGTGTGAAGTCATCTGGGAAATGGGAGGAAAACAATTGAGCATCATTCTGGGACGCCTGGGCTTAATGCATGTGCGTAAAGGGTCATCCCAGATTAGCCTGTGCAGTTTGCACAGGCTAATCAGGGACAACACTTTCCTCTTTTATGATATTTTTCTTTTAAAGAAAGTCTCTTCTTAGCAAAAATCCAGTTAAGGCGGAAAGTGTCGTCCCTGATTAGCCTGACGACACTTTACGCACATGCATTTAACCCCCTTTCCAATTATTATTGAATGCACTGTGCTTGAAAAAATTGATGAAGTCTGTGCACTTGAAATATTGAGACCTCACATTAGACAGGTAATAGTGAAATAAAATTTGCATAAACTTGCTTGAAAAAAGTTTCATTATTAGCCTTAGTCTTTTGTTCGATTAAAGTCAGCTTCTGTTAGTGGGTTTTAAACTAAACTTAAACTTATTAACCAAAAGGTAAAACAATTGTGAAAATAAACCTTTACTTAGTATTTTTAGACTTGTTGAACCAGCATTAACCAGTTGGATTGCTTACAAATTAATGAATGTATGAAAGAATGTATTAATAAACGAATGAAAGAAAAAATGAATGAATGTATAAATGAATTAGTAAATAAATGAATGAATGAATGAACAGACAATAGTTCACCCCTATTGAGAAGCCCCTTTGACTCTTTTTAAGAAGTCAAGAACATATTGCAGTTTCCTACCAATGCCATATTTGGTCCTGTAGTACTCCTTGGTGAAGTCATCACAGTCCACAACCAACATCTTGCGTCCCCACACATTCAGTACGGAACCCATTGTGAGGTCACTATCCTTGTAGAACTCAGTTGGGTTGGCTCCAGTCTAGAAACACAAGCGAAAACGGTAAGAACTAATTCATACATTTATCAAAGACATTCTGCCAAAAGCCAGGGCAAGTAGACAATATATTTATATACAAAAATTTACAATTTCAACCTGCCTGAAATTAAAAAAGTCTGCACTTATATCACAAGGTTTAAACATTTAGCCCTGGTAATACAGATCCTTAACAGAGATGTGAAAAACCTCCTCAAGTTATGGAGGATATACTTCCATATTACAGTAACACAGGACAAGGAACGGACACATCTGCTAAAGTTCTTGAGTAAACAATGCTCTCTAGTTAAAGGTTGTCATTTATTATTTAACTATGAAAATCTGTCAATAGGTTTGTTTTCATAAAAAAGTTTACGATGCAATGACAAACAACAGATATCACGGTATCCTAAAAGCTCCCCTTTAGCACTATGCGCTCAGGTGAGCTAAAAACGACAATAATTTTCACTTTTGAAACAATGAATTATCATTTTTAAATCACTGATATTTCCCAATAAACCACAGAAATCGAATTAATAAATATAAAGTTTGTAATCATGATTGTTTGACCGAATTCCAGTAAGATATCGTTTACAATCTTCACACATCCAGTCATATTTAGTCTTCAAAAGTAAATATCAATATGCAGCATTCAGGGCTCCCCCTGGTCTAAAATTTTCTGAAGCCAAATTAACGGTGGGACACAGAATTATTTTACATTTTATCAGTTTTACAGTTTTTTATGAAGAAAGTTATGGCCAAATGGAAATTTCTTGGGTCAATTTTTTTAATTTGAAGCCATTTTCTGAGCATCTGACCTTAAGACTGTCCAGGATGTATCGGCCACCGTGCCCAGTCGGTCCAAACACGTTCAGCACGGTCCTGTCTGTGACCTTTCCAGGCTGCTTCAAGGCCTCAACGTTCTTTGGCAGCTTGCCACGACGTAGGAACATGGGGGCAGCGTCACGACCTGGGAGTGGTGAAAAGTGTGTAAAAAGAACTCAATTGGTCAATGTCGACTCAGGTTCTACCTGAGAGTACCCCTGGGTTACTCTTAAGTATACCTCAAAGTACCTATTTTACAGAAAATATACTAAAAAAGTACCCAGGGTATGGACAGACGCCCTTAAATGTATTTTTCGTACCTAGGTTACATTGTTGTTTACTTAAGTAAAGGATATTGGGGTACTTTTAAGTAGTACCTGAGCTAACAAAGACCAATTGAGTGTAATAAGCCTTAATAGCGTGATGAGGGATGTTTGAGATTTGAAACAAAGAACATAAATCTACTCTTAAAAAAGGCTGATTAAAGGAACTGAACAATTGTTCCTTTGATGTTTAGTAGCTTCAATCATCTTTTCAAAGAATTAAAATTTAAAGTACTGATCTAAGGGACCAAATTTGCACGGAAGATGTTATAAAATTAACCACAAGCATGAATCAAGAACACTGCCTATAAACCCTAGGTTTTGCATTCTGTCATAGGACAACATAGGATTTTTTTTTCAGACTTTTTTTTGATAATTATAAAAAAACGAAAGATGAAAAGAAAAGAAAAATGGAAGTTCATGTGATTTTGTTGACTTTTACTCAATTGTTGAATAAATAACCTTATAAACATACCAGAATTTGGAGGAATGATCTCTCTAATCTCAATGGTGTCGTCGGCCAGGAAGTAGTGCAGGACCATCTCTCTGGGATCACCGAACATGGCGTCGGAGTCGTCCCAGTAGCAGTAGAACCTCAGCACGTGTCTGTCATGGTCCAAGAACTGCTTAAGAGTATCGTGCTTCTCGTACGGACGCAGAGGCTGCATGGACTCATCCATCTGTCAACAATTCAGTTTAAACCTATTTATTTTAGCTCAATTGCATTTAAAGTACTTACTACTTATTTGAAACGCTCTCAAGTCCGTTTCCTGGGCCTAGTGCAGGGTTCGAAAAATCCACTCGCCCGCTAGTAATTACGAGTAGAAATCGGCTCCAGACGAGTGAATATTCCGGCAGCGCTCGTCCTGCAGGGCGAGTGGCATTTTTGGCCGAAAAGATTAAAATGTCAAGTTTTAACACATCTTTACCAAACAAAACAACGTTTTTAATCGGCGATAACAAATTAACTGGATTTTTATTATTGCACACTGCGCTAAAATTAGTCCTAACACTGGTGTTGTGGTAAAAAAATCTGCGCACCTGCATTTTCGAGTAAGAAATGTGAAAAATCGAGTGTTGACACATCAATTTATTAGAGCGTAACAAATACGATGATAACCAATCACGATAAAACATATTAGTTACTGATTTATTGCATTTTTTCAATAAATTGCAGGGCAAGTACATATTTCAGCAGGGTAAGTAAAAATTCTTAGCTACTCGCCCTGCAGGGCGAGTTGCTGAAACAAAATTTGTCGACCCCTGTAGTGCCAGTACTTAATAATAAGGTGTCTTTTAGGGACATCTAAAGAATGCTCCCACAGTGGGGATCAAACCCCTGACCTCCCGGTCACGAGGCGTGTGAACAATTTATTGATAGATGTAATTCATCATAATTTATGCTTTGATAACTTTTGTGAGAGTGTATATATCAGATCATTCTGATATATTACAAAGAAATATAGGGCAGTTATTTTCGGTTCTGATGAGGCTTAGAGTTATTTCTTTTTATTTGTGAAGGGCCTGATACATTTGATTTAAAGGTAAAGGCATGTGTTTATAGTCTGATTACTATAAATATTCAATCGATTTTGACATTTACCCCCCGATCACTGGGATATAAGTTGTCCGTTTACATTCGGCGCACATTGGCTTATTTCCCTCACAGGTACCCATTTATACACCTGGGTGTATATTTACAAAATATATCAGACACTTTTGTATCAAATCCATACAAATGTAGAGATATGATAAATATTTATCATTTGCCACACCATTGTTCTCCAAGACCAGAATGATTATTTTCCATATATATACTTTGTTAAGTTTATATCAAGTGGCCATATTTCTAATGTAATACTTAAAATTACATGTGTACTTCATACTTACAGCCTTCCTGTAGTTTGTGTAGGGGTCGTTTGGTGCCGTTACAATGTCAGGCATGCGGACTCCGAGTTTCTTCATGAAATTTCTAGTAAACTCGTCACAGTTTGTGATTTTGAATACTTTCGAGTAGAGGTTGATTTCTTTGTTGATGTTAAAGTCTTCCACCGTGTAGTATTCGTCATCGTGTGGCGGTGGTTTGGGAATTCTGTGTCGTCTTATAAGTGTGCCTGGAAAATGAAATGGGAAATGGGATTGTTTACCATTATTAATGAAGTCATTATCAATCCTACTTAAACTAAAGTTAAGCCTATTATTCAAGGATTTTTCAACTTAGAGGGGGCAAATATACACACACACAAAATATTTGTGAAAACGTCAGCAATGTTGTAATCAATTAAGTATATGAAAACCAATCAAAAGACAAAAACTAAGACTTCCAACAATTATCATTAATTATTATATGCTTTCGGTGGTTTATAGAGAAATATCAGAGAAATAAAACTGATATTTCACTGTATCAAACAGTGAAAAATAACAGTAAATAATATCGATATTTTTCACTCATTTACTGTGAAATGACATCATTTTTTTGGACGAAAAGACGTCATTATTCCAGAAAAACTCTCCAGTTCAACTCTTTTACAATGTAAATAAACGGTAAAAAAATCATTAAATAAAAAAGAAAAATTGTTGGATTCGACGAAATACCGATTTTAATTCACTCGTGATCATAGAAAAAATTCATTTTCACTCATGGCTGCGCCACTCCTGAAAATATTATTTTCTATGAACACTCATGAAATATAATCGTTATTCCACCGAATCCAACAAATATCCTAACTATATACCTATAACAACATAAAAAGTACAAAAATTATTTCACCGATTGAGATAACTTGAGCATTGATAGTCCAATACTTACTTTTTATTCATCAAAACAAATTTAATCATAAACAAGAGGACCATGATGGTCCTGGAGTCGCTCACCTATTTCACACGGCACCTGGTAACAAAGGGTCATAACTCCTTCATACCGGTAAATTGTCCAATTAAAATGAAAATTGAGTGGACACAAGTAGGGCACCGATAGGTCATTCTGTAGTAATAATGTGAAAATCCTCTAAGTAGTTTCAGAGGAGTTGTGATAACAAGATTTTCTCCCTATATCTTCTATAAAGTTAAAAGTAACAAAGGGCCATAACTCCTTCAAAAATTGTCCGATCAAAATGACAATCAGGTGGATACATCTAGGGTACCCATAGATCATCCTATTTGTGAAAGGAAATATCGACGATACAGCAATATATCGATTTATGGGTGTTTGGTGCTATGACTCGCTTAAAATAAGTTATAAAAATACATTAACTCTTGGCTATTATGTTTAAAAACCTAAATATAACTGCATTATTCTTAAGTTGTTAGATGTAATGTACATGTACAGGGTAAATTAAATAGTGTTATTAAAATAATGAAATTGTGTCATAATATAGTGGAATCTATATAAAAACAAAGAACAGCCTGCTTTATGTTAAAATTTCAACCTGTGAGGTAATTAGATAAACGATACTCAATATTTCAAAATTGATATTGAAAACGAATCGGCAATTGCATATCGTTGATATATTGTCGAAATCGATTACATCCCTACTAAAAACATACCATGAACATATTATTGCAAGCATAACAAGGGCTGTTTGTAAAACATGCATGCCCCTATATCGGCTATAAGTTGTAGTAGCAGCCATTGTGTGAATACGTTTTTTGTCACTGGTGGTGGTGGTGGTGGTGGTGGTGGTG
>VMBQ01001475.1:153411-188862 GCA_007657795.1 Dreissena rostriformis
GAAAATTAACAATTAAGAAGGCGTACAATGACATAAAATCTTTTATGTGTGCATAAAATATTATTTATGTATTGTCCTAGGTGGTAATGAAAAGGTCATAGACCGGACGGACTCGTATGACTTGAAGGAATAAACAAACACCATATTGTTGATTGAAAAAGGGCATTTATTATAAAATGCCATAAAGTCGATACAAATAGAACAGATTCGTTCCAGAAAGTCATAATGGGTGGTAAAAACACGCCATACATACAAAACAGTGTATAAAATATGTATATTCATATAAAAACAAAACATATTAGTAAATGTAAACATACAAGTTGTGTACAGAATGCCATAATGGACACAGTACAACTATGATTTGCATACATCACTTCCATTCTTTATCCGTAAATGGTGTTTTCAAGGCCAGGTTAAAAACCAGAGAAAAAACTTTCCGATGTCCAAAGTAAAATAGCTCTGGAAAACTGTGCCCGAAAACAACCAATATTAACATGTAAATGTGATATGAGGCGGACACATAAAAACATACATAGTATGGGAGTCAAAACCTTATGGCGGAGAAGGGGTGGAGGTGGGTTTTAAATTTTGACCACACTGGATAATCACGTCAGTCGTGAAAGAACAAAAGGGCCACACTGACCAAGACCGAATTTGATTGGTCAAAAGAGCCCATGTGACCCCACGCTGGGGTTATATACAAGTAATAAGATATTAGGTTTGAAAAGGTATAATGGAAACAGAAAATTAACAATTAAGAAGGCGTACAATGACATAAAATCTTTTATGTGTGCATAAAATATTATTTATGTATTGTCCTAGGTGGTAATGAAAAGGTCATAGACCGGACGGACTCGTATGACTTGAAGGAATGAACAAACACCATATTGTTGATTGAAAAAGGGCATTTATTATAAAATGCCATAAAGTCGATAAAAATAGAACAGATTCGTTCCAGAAAGTCATAATGGGTGGTAAAAACACGCCACAGTGGGGACCGGAACGGGAACCCCGCCGCCCATGGATTACGGGAGAGGACCGCAATTCAAGAAGGGGGTACATGTTGTAACATTGGTCAATACAATAAGACAGTAGAATGAGCAATGCCTTACGCTTTAGGGCGAAATCGCAAATTACGGAGAGGTGATCCCCTTAAAAAAATGTGAGCCCCGTACTTTCCTCGAGCGTTCACCAGAGAGTTTCAGGATGACTTTCACTGTAACAAGACGATATCGTAGTAATGTATTCAAGTAAGAAACGCTTGATACATATTTAACAAAGCAAACTTGAAACATACCTATATTTGTATTATTTAATAACAACCATTCATTACTTTTTTTTTAATCCAATCACTTAAGTGTATGCGACTTCCTTTGCTGCTTTATTAGTAGTTACTGGAAGAGAAACTTGGCGTGGTAGTTGATGTGTTCCTGCATGAATGTGACGATTACATAGAAGATTTGGTCGGAACCCTGACGAGGGAATACACAAACAAACGTAAGATTGCATGCTCAATGGAAGAGTAGAAAACATTAGCTGTGGTCGTAACCATGGCAGAGGAAAAATAGAAAATTATAACGTTTAAGTAAAGAGTCTTTTTGACAAAATGAAATGCTGTGCAGGGTAACTTATCAAAGACTGGCTTTATATCAATATAGTCACGTATCTGGCAATTTTTCTGCAAAACAATCTGCTGGGGCACCTGAAGTTTCACTTGGAGTATATTCGAGCCAGAATAGATTTTACAATTTTAAATCCATAACACATTCATATGATTAAACCATAAAAAAAGGATATCAGTACAAATGGCGGATGCGCCCAAACTCGCTTTGTTAAGTAAAATACATTTAATAAGAAGAGCAGAAGTATAAAAATGAATATACATTACATATAGAAATTTAGATTCGTTACTATAAATCATACACAAATTTTGGATACTTACTTTAATATGGCTATTTATTCCATGTTATTTAAAATGTAGAGTATTTGAATAGAAACATACCAGACAAAACGCACTATGATTTTCAGAAATCTTCAAAATACCACAACTCTGACAAATTACTGACACAGAAAATCTTCTATTTACAATATAGCTTCTTTTAGTTTATTTAGATTGGCAAATCACTTAACGTTTCTTTTTAAGCATGTTACCCTTAATAGTGGACATACATGGTTAGTTACTATATAATATTATTATGATTGATGGTTCTTTGACATCTGCGAGTGACATTGACCTTTGAGGTAGGGAGTGTGCGATCATCATCGTGTCGTCTTGTTATGGTAGTCATTTGAGGTGATTTATTTTAAAATTGCTTGATGAATGACAAAGTTATAAAGTTACATTCAAGACGAACTCATTTTGTAGTAGAACTCTAAGTGTGATATTGACTTTTGGGGCCAGGAGACAGTTGTAACCGGCGACACGTCGTCTTGTGATAAGCTTTTTCAACATTGCTTAGTGAATGACACAGTAACAGAGCCCGCAAGCTCTTGCCCACGCCTTTCATTATTGCCTGGATGTTGGCAACAACCTATACATCAGCCTTACCTCATTTTGACCTTGACATTGATGTTCTAGTTGGACTTATTCAGAAGGTCTAAATTTTTAGTTAAACTACAATGACTCGTTTTGTTAGACATTTATAGTGTTTCCATCAAAGCTTTGATACATGAACGGTTGTTATCTATGACACACTCAGCACACTCAGCTAACCTGACTTCATTTAGATCTTGACTGACCTCATTTTTGGCTTGGACTCATTCAAACGGTCTAATGAATCAATAATAACAAGGAGGCATCAGTGTTCATTGAATGCATAATATGGGTAACATGACATTCAGTTGTATAATATGTTCTGGTATAGCTTTGCAAAAAAATAAGCCATACACTTTACTAGAATGCTTTACTGCCTTCGTCTATTTTGTTTACATTAAACACAATTTTGGATTGTCAAAATAGCTCGTCACTTAACATTAATCGTCATTATGCCCGCCACCTGCAAAGAAGTGGGTTATATGCTTTGAACCTGTCCATCGTTCAAAGTCACAGGAAACATGTGTAAAATTACAGTATGTACACCGATACTTAGCTTAATTATCAATTTAACGACGACTTCTAGCCCAATAACATAACAATAGAAAGTCCTTTATAACAAACATAGATAATTAATTCATGTTAAATAGGCATTATTTTAAATATGATAAATTGCTAGTGTTGATATTATTTATGATAATTTGTACACCAACAATTTAATAATTCTGTCAGCATCATTTGAAACTGTCAGTATGCTTCCATCCTTATTCATACACAGGGTATACGGTAATTTCATATCCACTGGGTAGGTACCAAGTATGTCACCATCAACACTCAGGTGAACGATGGAGTTCTTAGTGGCACTGCACACAACCATCGTGTCGCATGGTCCGACACAGGCACCACGTTGTTGCCGTATGTTCGCATCAGTGACAGCTCTAGACGTGCCTTTCACGGTGTCGTACATGAACACTGTGCGAGCGAACTTGTCAGTCAGTACTTACGTGTTCTAAGACTGGACATACGAACACATGCAATCCGTACGTTTTCATAGAAAACACAACGTTATCAAAGTCAGACTCCACACCTGCATATGGAGAAAACATTGGTGGACCTCTTAATCTCCCTAGTAAGACGGATGACATTGTCGTGACTCACGGACAGGATACACACTTTCTTACCACTCATCGTTACTGCCAGCTTACAAACATAAAACGTCACATGGAATTGCGTTGAATTGTTAAGGCGTTCCTTGTATCTGCAGTCGATCATCCATTATGAGACATTTGCAATTCATGTTATCCACTGCTACCAAAGTTTAATATCCACGGACACTAGCAGCTCCAGGGTGACGGATTTAATCGGAGCTGACTGAGCGTTGTCGCTTAAACAAACTGAATGAAACATTCCTGATTAACATCACAATTTATCAGTTAATAACTAGATCAAATATCTCACTCCTCACTACAGCGTTCTTTAACAAATGAAATAGTTTAGTATCAACAAAACATGAACGTCTATGACTTTATATTATAAATTATATATACCCAGGTGTAAATTATTTGATGTCTGGTCAGTATTATAATTGTCCGGTTCTGTCCACCATCTATATTCGAAATAAAGTGTAGGGTCGGTCCAAGTCGAATACATTTTAATTATCATTCACAAAATTGCGGGAAAAAAAAGTAGCATATGAATCAAGTTTTGAACGACGTATAGATGTCCAAGGAATTGTAGGCTTAGAGTCTTTATAGTATATTTTTCATACTTAATGCTTTAAAATTAACAAGTCATTTCTCAGATACTTCTTCCGTACATAAGAAGAGAGGGCAGATTTCCTTTCAACCTTTTTCCGAACATTTATGCGGCGGAATTTAACTCCACCTCAGAATTTATAAATTATTTTATCTTTAATTACTTTCTTTATAGATATGAAAATAATAACCTAGCTATTACGTTTTGCATTCAATTTTAACACAAAAACAAATAAGGAGATTCATAATCAAAATTGTGGACGTTGAAAACAACTACTAATCAACTACAACACAAGACCATGTGTCGGGTAAAGTGTTTGACCGAATTTGTAATTGTATCACAGGAAAACAAAACAAACCTGTATGCGTAAGGTGTCGCTCTGCATTCAAGTTCGCAATGTCTTCTTGTCTAATAAGTGTTTTGAAACCTCTAATGAAACAATTGAAGTAATATGTTTGCTTTGTTGCTCAGTTATATGGGATTTTATATCTGTTATTTTCTACTTGATAATTTTGGTCATGATAAACTTTTGTTTAGGTGTTCCATGTTCGATAAGAGCAGAACAAACCGGAAGCACTTCATGGATGTCTGCATTCACTTTCGAAGAAGCTTTATTTATTTCGCATACTCGCTTCGTCTCTTCAGCTATGAATTTATCTGCCTCTAGAATCATCTTTGTCTTCGCTTTATCAAATAAACTCTATAATGCGATCCTTCATTTCATCAATCTGCTTTGCAAGGTTTGCATTGGTATCACTTAATGCATCTTCTGATAGCTTACACTCCGCTATGATGGAGCCAGTCTCGGTCTCCAGTTTTAGAAGCGTCTTGTTCAATTCCTGCAGTTCAAGCCCCTCTTGGCTTGATAGACTTGCTATTTTATTGACGTTATTGCACTTCCTGTGTATGAACGCACATGTATTGCAACAGAGCTTAGAGTGGTCTTCACAGAAAAACTTGATCTTTTTATCATGGTCGCGACATTTGTCCATAACTTTCATCATTACAACAACTGGTGCCGAATCCAGATTATCAATAACAACCGTATCATGTTTGCCCGATTTATAAATTATATGCAAAGTTGTGCAAGGTTCGCAAAAATGCTCGTGACATGTTTTGCAAAAAACAGTTGCTTTGCTGAGCGTGTGCTTTCTCGTACATGGTTCGCAAAACCTAATGACAATACATTCCCCTATCATATCACTTGAAATTTCCTGATGAGCTTCTTGTCCGCTGGTTGCCATTTTCAAACCGGTCGTTTGTTGCCAGTTAGTAAACAAAACATAATGAATGTAACATAATATTTCCATGTTAGATATTTGCATTGTTTTTAAATATAAATGAGCGTATACGAACTTCGTATACATAACAGCCACCGGAAAGAATTTACGAAACCGACATTTTACAAAATTATGTACCATCATTCTTTTAGTATGGTTATTTAAGATAAAGTATGCCATTAAATGATTCTCTGGGATGAGTAAATGATAGTTTTTCTTAAAAATTACTTTTCTTTTATGATGAAATGTATATTCAAAATTGGCCTTTCCACGGGATTTGTGGCAGCGGCGGTGTCAATACATAATCACAAAGAAGCATTTTATCGCATTCTTTATCTTAAATATGCCTATATCTAAAAGAAAACGGTACTGAAGTTCCTGGCGTCCATTACATGTGATTACATTTTAAAAGAATAGAGCATTCGAAAAGTTCATAGTATGTTTTATTACGATCTAATGTGTTCGTTTGGTTTCAACCATTTAAGTGAAAGCGTTCAAAATAATTGTTACTGAAATTAAGGTAAATATATATCTATTCAACACTACTGTTTGCTTTAGCTTCTCAATTATGATGAATCCCTTCTTTTTGCCCAATGCATCTATTAATAATCAAAGCACATAATTTACACGTATATTCTTAAAACGTACCTTTCGAACGATTACACTATCAATGTTCATCCGTTCAAGGTACAGGATGACTTCTTCATCAACCTCGATTGCGATGCAATATATGATAACGATTATGAAGTTGTACGCATTCAGCAAATAAAACTAGAATGGGTTTTATTTACATGTGGACGTAATAAATGTTAATATTTTTTACACGGCAATTTGCATTATGTTCATATCGAATGTTAATTAAAGTTTGCAGAAGCACTGTTTGCTATCGTTTTGCAATATGACTACTGAGTTGTTATGTGTTCGATTCCTGATTGGGATTTTGTTTTGTTGTTGTCAGATTCTTGTAGTTTGTCACGTAACATCTTGAACGGGTGCATTGCTGTCACCAGTGGTGTTACATCACTATTTGAATATTTAGTCATTATTAAGTACAAATATAAAGTGAATGGGGTGACCAAGTAAACGACATATCAGTAGAGAGAGACAATGTAGATTTTTGCTCAAATTTGACATGTTCACTACTTTTCCTAACCGTTCATGGTGATAATATTGTTCATCTAAAGATATGAAGTTTTTTATCATCAGCAATCTTACACTTATTGGTGGCACAGGTTGATGTGTTGATTGAAGTATGTCTTGGCAACAATAACAATATCTTTATCAATTATGAAGCTTGCACAGGTTTATTTGCTTCAAGTAACATGTATGTCATCTCGTGACAAATGTTTATATATCATAGTTTCATGTGTGTGTGTGTGTGTGTGTGTGTGTGTGTGTGTGTGTGTGCGTGCGTGCGTGCGTGCGTGCGTGCGTGCGTGCGTGTGTGTGTGTGTGTGTGTGTGTTCAATATAATGGTGTCGACTTAATATATAACAAATGAAAAACTCCCTATACGGATTGTTTCTTACCAAAAATAAGCCCTTATTTCTAAGTTGTAATGAAAGGTCTTTCAATATATATGTATTTATAGATCTTTGCGTAACTCTGGTAAGAAGAGAGCATTCGCGTGACGTCACGAACAGTACTCGACGCCATCTTGGGCTAGTGTCCAAAGATTCCTACATCCTTAACTGACTTAACTCGAGAAAGCGTTACTATGATTTAACATAAGCTGCATTTTATAACTTTTAATGTTATCTGAAAATGGTGTGTGTGGTCTTGCGTTCAGTTTTTGTGTGTGTGGTGTTAACAGAGTAACCAGGAAGGAACCCTACGTGTCTGATGTAACCTTACCCGTGGCCAGGGTGGGAAATAAAACCTGACAGCTAATGTTAAGGAAACCAGACAACTCGCCCCAAATACATACTCGCATCAGGACAACACGCACAAATTATAGAAAAATAAAAAAAGGCCAGTCGTGATAAATAATATGTTTATTCATCCTCATATACACTAAATGCATACGCAAAACATTCATATGATGGCCTTCTAACATAATACAAATGTGAACGAGCTCTTCAAGACATAAACAATGATAAAGTCCAGGCTCAGATGGTAAAACAGTGGAACAAAACATTCTGGAACAATAGCAAACAGTTCTTAAATGCATCCTTAAATTGCTCGTTTTATCGGATAATTATCCACATTGAAAAACAAGGCATAATATAACTTACACCAAAATATCGCTAAATTCTTGATTCACACTCAAACTGGTGCCCGAAATATTTACTTAACACTGATTATTAAATTTTACAAAAATCTACATCAATAAAAGTATTTCCCTTAATAAGTTTTAATTCATAATCCGGCTTTATGAAATGAAGAATTTTCAACAACTTTCAATAAATCAGATACATGTCGCCTATATTGTTTTGCATAAAACAAACAACAAACTATTCACTTTTAATAAAATGGGAACACGTTTTATGAAGATGTTATGAGCTTTATATAAACAACGGGTATTTGTCTCATAGCTTCTAAATCGAATGAAGTTTTCGTCCCGGATGTCTATTGTCTTCATCTGTATTCATATTATACATTGAATTCCTATCACATTATATACTATCGTACGAAACTATGAAAGGTGAATTCAAAAAGTCATGACAAGAAATTAAAAAATCCCTATTTGCCGATGCCGCAACATTTTTCGGTGACCAGAATCCATACTCAATGTACAAGTTAATTGAAGCACTACTATCATTTGGCCAATCGTGATGAATTAATTTAAAAAAAAGAAAATGCACTATATTTACGGTTGGGAAGTAAAAATACGTTAACTTTGAATTAACACAAACTATGAAATTAAAATGGACTTCAAACAAAGTCACTTCACTTGGCATAACATTTATCAAAGGTGAAAGCAAAACAATAATACAAAACAATAATACAAAAACTAAAAAAATAAAATCTATATAAAAAGCTTGCAGAATGGCAACTAACATATTATTGGTAAAGTAATGGTTTTAAAAAACGTTTGCGCTAACAAAAATAGTTTTTGTATTATGAGTATTACCAAATCGGTATTAAAGAAAATAATCATATTATATTTGATTTCATATGGTATGGTTACCGGACAAAATACAAAGTAATACTTAAATGCAACGCATCGAATTAGGAGGTTTAACACTAACAAATACAAAAGCTTTTGTCAACTCGAGGAAAGAAGCAGGGTTATTTGATTGCTAGAAAAACAAAATGATGGAAACTAGAAATGCATTTATTATGAAGATATCCTATCGAATGAAACAAAATTAATTAAATTAGTGGAATAACATGGTTATGTCAAAATAAATAACACATTGTTATAACATAGATTGGTTTGATAGAGACATTTAACATGTCTACCAATTAATCGATTATAAAATAATAAAAAATTACAATTTTGACAACTAAAAAAAAATAAATAAAAACAGCATAAACAACTATCAGAGCAGCATAGGAGATTAAATCGTATTTGCAAAGTAATGTTTTTAAAAAAACGTTCGCGCTATCAAAGCTAGTTTTTCCTTATGTGTTTTTATATTGACCGTTCCAATGCTGTCACCCAAATTTTATTCATTTTCCGTATTTGTGTCTTATAATGTTTTCACTCCTGCTAATTGTGTAAATGATAGAGACTAGCTCAGGGCTAAATATGAGGTTTGAAGCTCCATATCACCAGTTGAACACTCAGTGCTTTTACATTGACCGTTCAAAGGCAGCGACCCCAGTTTTGTTCATGTTTGTTATGTGCATATATTTCTTCTCGAGTGCATTTGTTGTGTGTCTCTCATTTTGGCAATTGTTTCCTTGCATTATAAGGACCGCATTGTATTGTAAGGGTTTTCACATCATTTCTACTACGGCAATCTTATTTCCCCCATTTTCTTGTGCAAATACCTCTTTCATTTACCAAGTTATTATAAACAATTTGCTAAATCCAAAATAGTTCTTTACGATCTGCATTCTTTTATTAAAAGTCAATAAAATAAATTTATGTTGTATATGGAAGACATAGGTATTCAAAAAATGAAAAATAGAAGAAGAAAACTAAACGCTTTTTACCTATTAATTTTATAAAAGTATAGTACAGAGCTAGTATAAACATGGAAAGTGCTTCACAAAAAATAGCAAACAGATGAGCACATGTTTCATATTATAAAATGATGTATGATACATTTGTATGTATGTCGTCAAATTTATGATAATGTGTACAGCAACAATTTCCTCTTTCCATGAGCACTATTCGATAATGCCAATATATTCTCATCCTTATTCATGCACAGGCTGTATGGGTATTTCGTTTCAACTGGGTAGGTCCCGAGGATGTCGCCAAAAACAGTAAGGTGCAAAATAGAGTTCTTCCTAACACTGCATACGAGTACGGTGTCAGCAGGCCCGACACATACACCCATTGGTTCGCATATGATCTCATCAGTGACTGGTATAAACGTGCCCTTCACTGTGTTGTACATGTACACGGTATTAGCGAACCTGTCAGTCAGAACCAGTGTGTTCTTAGAACGGACATACGTGCAAATGCTTTCATCAGGTGTGTACGATTTCTTAGGAAACACCACTTGATCAAAGTCTGACTCAACTCCGTCCTTAGTTATCATTCTCGCCGAACGTGGATCATCATATGTGCTTACGACCATGTGTGTTGGCGTCATGCAGCAAATAGAGTCTACCTTGGTGGAAGTGTTAATCTCCTTAATCAGACTGATGTTATTTTCAGAATTAACAGACAGGAGACACACAGTCTTATTAGACATAGTCACTGCTACTTCGCACAAAGACAAGCATGCCACGTCTAATGGGGATGTATTGAACCTGTATGGCGTCCCTTGCCTCTGCAAATGGTCATTCAGTATGATACATTTCCAATTCATTTTATCTACGACAACTAGTCTTCCGTCCGGCAGGAAGTCCAGTCCTCTAATGAAAGGTTCTTTCTCATCATCGCCACCCTGCTTTAGATCTACGGACACGAGCAGCCTCAGGGCGACTGGTTTAATAACTAAATAAATATATAAATATAAATAAAATATCAATAATATGCCAGGTAAATTCATGCACATATCGTGTGAAAAGAACAGTGACTGACATGTTGCATGTTATAAAATCCAGTTCTGGTTTGTAATTGTAATGTGTTAACGCGATGTAATTTTTCAATTTGTGTCAATGTGTGGTTACTGCACTGAAATATTAGGAATATATACTAATTAGAAGCGCCTAAATATATGTTCTGCTACTTTTTTTCTTTCCGAGAATTCATTTATTTAGTAAATTGGTAAGATTTAAATAAAATAATATGGGGTCCTATGGGTAGTATTTGTGCACAACGTATAGCCAATTTAGTTTATTATGCTATGAGACGGATTTATCCCAACGAACTTTTCTGTCAGTACCGATGTTGCGTTTATAGATTTACACAAAAGTATTATTGAAAACAAAGCACACACTAGTCTTTACGACAAACATGATGATTTTTTTTATGACATTCATAAGGTTCCTTTTTTGGATGGTAGTAATCCTTTGCAAGGCATAGACATTCCACAATTGGTTCGCTATGAGAGGATCTTTGAATCTTTTAAGGTAGTACAACTGTAATGGGCAATATTCCCAAACCCATTTAAAGTATTAATTTCATAAACTACTTTTACTTCATACCATATATGGCCTTATTACAAATTTTTAGGGTGGCTTTCCATGCAAATTTTGTGTGTGTGATTTTTTCTGTATGATGACCCATAATTTGAATTTTCTTCAATCTTAAATTACCCCTGGGGGTAAATAAATTCAATAAACTCATATGTTTTAGATTTTTATACACAATTTTGGTATATTTAGTACAGGATATGATAGTAGATGATAAAATAATATAATACAAGACAATTGAGAGATAACAATAATGAAAAAAATCTTATTTATTATGTAAGGTCCTTCAAAACAATAAATTCGACCCGTACATGCAAAAACGACCCATACAAAATTATCATTTTTTTTTATAAGTTATATATAAGATTCTTTAAAATGTGAGCATCTATATTTTATCAGAGACATGTGATTAACTAAAATCGAAGTAAAAAAGCAATTTGCCCGTGTATATTTTGAAAAATCTACTAAAATCTAACAGGACTGTTAGAAATATTGTGAAAGAAATTCGAAACAAAATAATGGCAAATGGTCAAAATATGCAAAATAAACAGAGTGCATAACATTTACCAATTCAGTTAACACCTTCAATGTTCTTACTCACTTAATAAATATATTTAATACATTATGCAGTTATGCTAAATCTGCCAATGTAGGAATGGCATTGGTGAGGTGGGGGTGGGGATGGAGGCATGAGTAGGTCTAAAAAGTGAAAAAAAGTTACAATGTTGTATACTAAGTATATTTCTCTGTTAACTGAGATCTATAAATTTATAAGATTGCAATTCAAATGACCACTTTATCACAAGCTTCTGTTCATTTAGTAACAATGTACACATTTTTCACCTTATCCGAATGGTCAGATCACTGTTACTAAAAATAGAAAAAAAAATCACATAAAATGGATCCTACGACAACTCAAAAAGTACTAAGGGTGCTTTGATGAAATGTTATGCACATATTAAGGGCATTACGGAGATTATGCAGTTCTCTATTTGTTACCTAAGTTGAAAGGTTAGATCACTGTTATTTAAAAATAAATAAAGAAATCTGACTCATGAAATGACTAAAAAAAGTACTGAAGGTACTGAAATAAAATGTACTATTGAAATTTTCGTTCATATCATACATTAAAGTACTTACATATTTTTGGAACAACTTAATTTTATACTTTTTTAGAATAAGTGACCCTAGGCAAGCATTCTGCATTTCTTTAAATAAAAACATCACATATTGCATCCTCTTCAATCTGATTATTAAGCATTTTCAGATGCACAAGTTAAAGCCCTGACCAAGCAATATTTTCAGCCGAAGGCCTTTATATAACACCGCATGAAATTAGTTGGCTCAATGTTGGATAGTTCTGGGCTTTAGCAATGTTGAAAGCCATGTTATTTGACAAAGCCAACAGGGAAAAGCTGTAGGTCTTTAGATCTTTTGAAGGCAAATTTACAAATTGGAGCAACTTTCTGAGTGCTGCCATATCTGCAATAGCATTGTGTGCATTGTATGTTTCACCAAGCAATTGTAGAACTAAATCAACTTGCTTCAAGGACTGCTTTGGATATAATGTTCTGAATATTGATAAAGAATCGATCAAAGCACATTCATAAAAAGTATCAATTGTGTCATTATTTACCAAGATCGAAACTAAAATTGGAAAATAAAAATGAGCAACTAAGCACACATTTTGAAACTTTTCAAGCCAATGAATCATTCTTTTGACAGCCACTTGTATTGACACTAGCTGCACAACTTGTCAATTGACTGTCATCGTCCCATCAGTCATTGAAATGCCTGTAACTTGTGAAGCCTCTTGACTTATTGGAACTGCTGGTGTGACATAAGTTGCGAACTGACTACCAGACTGGACTTCCACCGCTGCAATCTGAGTCACCTGCGAGAGTACCCTTCCTTCAACTGGAAACATAGTTCGCATTGCAATCTCGTAAAATATCGCTATGCAATATCACATTTAGAATGAAACTTAAAATAATATAATATCTGTGGTAATTTTATTAGGTTAATAATCATACTGCTGATCTACCGGTAATAAAATTGGTTTATTGAAAAACAAAATCATAGAGGCAACTGTTTGATATCTGTAGCTGACCAGTTATAAGTTCTACATAATTATTAAAAGTACAATTGTTAGTATTATAACATACTGAGTCCAGTAGTTTCTATGTCAAATGTAATAATGGTCGGTTTCCCTGGCAAGATTACTGGTTTGAAGATTACCTTAGGTATCATATCTGGTATTTGCTCTGTGTCGGGGCTGTATTCGTGCGCTATACCTGTGCAATAAACAGCTGATAAATAAGGATTTAAAAAAAATGTTTTTGGGATACACATTTCTATTTTATCAACAATACAGTAAACCAGTTCTAATCACCATGTTCATTGAAATGCAAATGGCTGCATTTTAAAATCAGTACAAACAAGTAATAAAATAATGACGATTACATTCAATGGTAACAAAAAAGCCCCACTTTACTTCAATATGTTGATGCCCAGAAGTAATCAGATCATTATAAATATAAACATCCATGTTTTTGTTAATAATACAACAATGCAATTATCCTTTATTTCAAGGTGGTGTAATGGATATGGTGTCCGTCTAGCGATTGGGAGGTCGTGGGATGGATCCCCAATCAGTGAGCGTTCTCATGATCCCCTTTAGAGACACCAAGTTCTTCCCACGAAACGGACTCAAGTGTCTTAATAAACCTTAGGCTTTCGATGCAATCAAGCTAAAATAAAAAGGTTTTCAACTTATCCTTACCAGACTTGTACATATCTCCCTCAAGTGCTTTGTTTGCACCCTGATTTGTAGAGCGCTCTTGTCTCAGCACCAGTTGTCAACGTTTGGTTGAAGCAAGCCACCTGTATCTTGTCAAGGCGATGCTTCATACATTTCATTGCAAACTTGACTGTGTGTGCCGCAGGGGACAAACCCATCTTTGAATAACTCTGTTTGGAACAATGAAATTCAATTTACATACTGCACAGCTAACACCTCTAAGACAACAGTACTGATGTGTTTTATTTTTATACTTTTTATAGAACACATTGACATGAATATTAATTTAGCTATTAAACTAGCGAAATTTATTTAATTTACTAACACAATTGAATTGTATTGCGACAAATTTTCTAACATAAACATAATATTATTCCATATAAACTATCCTACGAATAATTTTCTATTTATGACATTACTTACAAAGTTACAAACAGTTCACCGCAAAACGTCCCATTCCACTAACCGCCGACGTATTTTCAACGATGCCTGCGTCCATGAAGACACTGTGCTATCAAGATTTTGTTTATTCCCAGAATATTTATGATCAGAAAGTATTTTTTCTTCGTTGATACTTGTTTTTTAATAGGAAAACGTCATTTTTTGGTTACGATTCACGATGATGTTGATTTTATGTTGTCGCGAAAATGCATTACTTCCGGTTATTTTTTTACACATTTTTTTATCAAAAACATATTTTGACGTTGTAATATATTGAAATATGCATATCAGCGATACAATCTAATATGGAATTATATAAAACATGTTTTAATTTAAGAATAGTACTTTGTAAATAATAAACCGAACAAACCGAACAAAACGGACATCTCACGACTTGAGTTACGGTATTTACCGACATGAGCCGATGTCAACCGATCTTCCAAAAAAACCGCGGGAAATGATTACAGTTGTACTACCTTAATATAAACACCAGGATATTTATGTCATGAATTGGGGAAATTTTAAAACGTTTTGTATTCAAGAGTTTGTTTAAAAGCTATGAGGTTTCCTTAAAATCGTTATTTATATACATAAGTTTTCAATCATTATTACACAATGACGTTTTGAAACGGCTGCGTAAAGGTAAGTATACAAAAATGGATGCTAAAAAAAATGTTTATAAACTGCTTCAGTCTAACATGCGTAATATGTTTTACTGTTTGGCAATCGGTTTCGTTTCTTGCCTTGCCACAAATAAAGGGTCCAACGCTATAATAATAATAATACTAATATTATGATAAAACTTGCTATTAGTTTCTGATATTGAATTGCTATTATCGGTCAATAATGCATTTAGATTTTTCTTGATAAAAAGCGTTTATAAAAGCATAGAATTTGTCCGCGGTATCAGCTTTAATACCTTGCCCACAATAACATGTATCGTCCTGTGTTGTAAAGGTAACATTAAGCCACGGTTAAAATTCATCTGCACCAGCAGGAGTGGAATCTTATAATAGCATGTGGTCCATTATTTATGCCAAGGTACCAATTGCCAAGGTACCAATTTCCAAACAGTGTGACACAACACTTTAATAACACATTAAGAAACACTACCGCTAACAGCCTCTGAAAACTGAAAATATGTAAACATAAATAATAAAATATGTCAAAAGAAAGTATACATTATATTGAAGCAAGCGAAATAATAATTTTGGTAAAGAAACATGTTTAAGGTTTTGCTTCGAAAGTAAAATCATCAATCGAAATCGATAGAATAATGCAAAAACGATTGAAGTAACTTTAATTGATGAGTGCATATTATACATAGCTTAAAAAAACATGCTCTTTAATTCTAAGCCACACATGGCCCAGTGGTATGGCGTGCCCCGGGTTCGAAACCAAAGCAATATATTCAACCTCTTTTCTTGCGATCATAATTAGTTTAGATTATTCCGAATAGCAAATGTCATTTCATCAATGTGTGAAACACATAGTTTGTTTATTTCTTTTTGACGTTGCAAATATATTATGTTTTAAATAACCCAACCATTCCTCGTCAGCACTGGCAGATCTAGTACGTTGTTTTAATTACAATGATACAATTGTTGAAACTTATCGATATGCCTCTCAATGTGTTTGTTTTTTTTACTTCAGTCGCCCTGATATACTAAACATTAAAAAGTCCAAAAAAAAAACAAGTTGTGAATCCAATTCAAGGTCTGGAACTTTTAGTTTTAAAGCCATGTTATCTATTCCGGAGGCTAACCCCATACCAAAATGGTGTAATGGTAATGCCACCGTACTACCCGCACAGCGTAACTCCGTTAACCTAAAGCCTCTGAACCATATAACCCGAGTCGTATCGGGTGGTGTGACACTACATCATTTAATATTTGATAACGTAGGATAGCGTTTTTAATGAACTGCAGTAAAACGTTTTGAATATTTAAAGATATCGTTTTGGTGTCTCAAAAACCCTTCAAAACGAAGACACTGAAACCAAGTGCGAAATCAAAACACTATTACAGGTGACGTGAAGCTTATTGATACAAAATACATGTGTTATAATAACATTAAGTGAAAGCATACCTTTATGCGTAAGGTGTCGCTCTACATTTAGTTTTACAATGTCTGCTTCATCTGTAAGAAGTGATGCAACCTCTGTAGGAAAGTTCAAGGAAACCTTTAAAGTGATATGTTTGTTTCGCTGCTCATTAATATGAGATTTTATATTGTTTATTTTCTCCATAATTGTTTTGGAGATTATATACTTTTGTTGGGATGTTCCATGTTCAACAATAGCAGAACAAATTGGTAATATTTCATTAATATCTTCATACAGTCTAGAAGAAGCTTTATTTATTTCGCTTAACCGTGTCATTTCTTCTGCTTTGAAATTTTCTGCATCTTCCATTAACGTTTTCTTTGCTTTGTAAAATATCTTCATAATACGATCCCTCGTGTCATCTATCTGTTTTTGAAGGTTTGTACTGGTTTCATTTAACCTTTCTTTTGATAGTTTACTGTCCGTTTTGATGGAGACAAATTTGGTCTCTAGGTTTAAAAGCGTCTTATTTAAGTCTTGAAGCTCTATATCTTCTGGACCAGATAAACCGGCCAGTTCATTTACGTTGTCGCACTTCCTGTGTTTGAACGCACATGTATTGCAACAGAGCATGGCGTGGTCTTCACAGAAATACTTGATTTTTTTACAATGCTCCAGACACTTATCCATACCTTTCATGTTTACAACAACTGGTGCAGATGCCAAATTCACAAGAACAACCGTATCATGTTTGCCTGGTTTATATATTATATGATTATGTGTGCACGAATCGCAAGCAAGCTCGTTACAGGTTTTGCAGAACATCGTTGCTGGACTCGAAATGTGATTTCTGATACAGGGTTCGCACGACTTAATGACAACACATTCCCTAATCATGTCACTGGATTCTTCATAATTTGCCTCTGACCCACTGTTCGCCATTTTCAAAATAGTCAAATGTTTCTGGAATATATTTAAACTTTATGCAGAATTTAAGATATCATAACACGTTATAAATTATTGTAATATGTTCAACAATACTAAACTTATTTAAAACAAAAAAGTTCTGTTTTTTTCGATTTTTTCAGAATTTTAAAGATGAATGGACAAATGCAAAACTAGTGCACAAGTAATATCATATTTATTCAACATGTTGAGAGAGTTTCCTGTCAATTGAACATTTATTTTATTTAATACTTATTTTTACCTACACATACATACACTGATTATTTTAATGTTACGTATGACATAACATGTAACCATGAAACTTCGCTGGTCATTCATTTATATGAATGTTAACGTCTTCTTAAATGTTCTTTTGATGCCAATTGTCCTTCATATTTTTAGCGCGAACATTATATAATGACAACGGTACCATGCAGCTGGATAATGCGCGTCCACATATAAGAAGTATATACATAAATATTATTGGAAGAACACAAACATGATCAGATTTATTGAGTTCTTACAGACTGACAATCAAAAAGGGGTACGAAATCTTTCTATCGACATTCCACAGGACGAACTCGACAGAGTAATTAACTCGATGCGCCTCATAAATGTGGAAATGGTAACATATGCACGAGTTGCTTTTCTCATATCTCTTTACAATTCCGAGACATTAAAATAAACATATGTTTTATATGTGTTAAGTATATATAAGCATGTAGCTTCAGCATTAGTTTTACTATAATCCTATAGAAGTTATTGACATGTATGTAATCGAATAAAAATACAAGCATATAAACTTTTTGTTTTACCTTTACAACAGCAAGTCCGTTTTTATGTTAAGTGTTACCAATTAAACTAATACATGTTCTATAAACATACGCTCTAATCGTCCCCCTGAACCATTAAGATTATTAGCGTTTCATCGTTCAAGGTACAGATCGACTGCATTATCAATGTCAAGTACAATGCGCTAGATAATAAAGACATAGAGAATATTATGTGAGTTAAGGATAAAGATCAAGTTTATCATGCGAGGCTTAGAACCATTATAGCGCGAGGCTTGCCGAAAGCTACTATGGGTCGAGCCGAGCGGGATAAACTTGATCTTTATCCAAAACTCACTTGCTATTCTATTTATCCTTTTATTTCCATCAATTATTAACACATTTCGGATTTATTTGACGATTGTGTTGTTCCGTAGCTGACAAAAACAGATTCTCCAATTTTTGGAAAAACCCTAATACAATGATCTTAAAATACCGATAGTATACAGCGAAAGTTTATACGATCGTTGTTATACTATCGATTTTCATCTGGCAGTAGGATAAAAATTATTTTTTATAATAGTAATCAAAGAGATCATGTATTATCCAAAATGTCTCAACGAGGCAATTTCTTACAAGTATGTGACATCAAATACACTATATTGTAATATAATGTTGAGAACAGGGTTAACACATAAAACTATAAATGTACTTGATTTAAAAAGAATTTAAAATAAAAAACACGGGAAAAGTGTATGTTTTATTACGGCTTCTTTTTGAGATGCATTCAAATTATCTGGAGTTTGTACAATATGATGCTGCGTTTTTAACTCTTGCCATCAATAACGAATTAAGCTTATACGAGTATTTAATAAATTTTATCGTGCCTCAGAAAGTTGTTATTCTGTTGGTGGGGTCCATAGGAACAGATTGTTAATAAGAGTACAGCAAATCAAAATGATGTTCTCTTTTATATAGGGATGGGAACGAATATACGAATATTTGAAAATTGGCAGAATATTCGAATCCAATTTTCATATTCGAATATAGTTTTTGTGTAAGCAAACTTCCAAAAAAAGGTGTAAGTACAAAGTCTTATTTTTGGTTCAGTGCAGACGACTTTCGTGTATCAGTGATTATTTAGATAACAGCTGTCATCCATTAACGAGATGATAATTGGCATACGGGAGTTTATCAGGAGAGGGGTAGTTTCTGAATTGGTTTTATCGTGAAGTTTGCAAAGGTGTTAATACACCGTGTTTAATCTATTGCATATCTAAGATAATTGACATGCTATTCAAAGTTCAGCGTCTCGAAAGTTAGTCAACAGAGAAAAACAAACTTACGTTACCTTAAAATGGCCAAGCATTTTAATTGCTGTATCCATCCATGTATTAAATACATGATAATCGAATAAGAATTTAGTTACTCAAATATTAACCAATCAATTCTGTTTGAAATAAGTATCGAATTATTAAGGCTTAGAATCGTTTATTTCAAACTCTCTGTATGTTCTAGATACAGCTACACTTTAGAGTTGGCTGTCCGGTAAGCGCAGTGTTTGGTACACTCGCTTCTCACATAAGGGACCGGGTTCAATCCCCGTTCCCGAAAGCATGTGAGTTGTGTTGTTTGTCTCCATTCCGGACAGGTGGGGTTTTCGTCCGGGTATTCCGCCCCCCCCCACAACACAAGACCACCTAAATATAGAAAATCTTTCAGTAACAATTAAATAGCTGAAAATTGCAGCTTTACTCGAAATACGTCCCAATTTTCGTGAGTGTAGTTAGCTTATTAGGTAGGAGTGCTGGAACACACTCCGGGTCCACACATAATGCAGCCTAAGGCTCGGAAGGGCCTGATGAACTTCTTAATACACACTCATACAATTTAGAGTTAAATCGAGTTAAATAAATTCACAATGCCGTCCACTCTTGTTCGGAATTATGTTACGCACTCAAGTGATATGACGAAAAACATACGAATACGTATCTTATGTTAATCACTCAATACCCTGATCTGCCATGGGAAGCTGCTTCTTGGTAGGATGCGGGCTCTTGTATTGCTTTTTCAAGTTTGAGAATTTTATTATCAGGAATCCCTTGATGTATAAAACATGTTCGAGGTTGCCGTGTACCGACGACGTTTAGCCGTTTTGTTGTATTTAAATGTCAAGGAAACGCAAAGAACATAATTAATGATTACATACTAACACTAGTTAATGGGGTCTTTTCAATAATGAATCAACAATATAAAACGTAGATATTTGGAAAAGATATTTAAAAGAATTGCTTGGAGTATTTGGTGGTTGGCATAATAAATCCATGAGTATAATGTATTTCTAACGTAAACAACAAATCCTTATTTCTGAACTTACAAGATCATCAGCAACATTCGCTAAATCTGACTTGTTTTTACTTGTGCGGAAGTGAACCAAAATTATACAATTTTTTTATACATAACAATTATAAGCAGTACATGAACTTACGACTAAAACAGTTACGTTCGTCATGTTGTACTGTGTTACGCTTAGACATTTGGAAGGTTTACTATGTTTTATAGTATTGTTAAATCAATATAATGCACATAAAATGAGTTACCTTTTTTCCACAATATTACAACATTTTTAGTGGGTTTTTTAATTATTGTAACACTGGATTAAACGAATACGAAACGACAATAGGCAATCCTAGTCATTAATATAGTGTTGTAAATTACTGTGAGGCGGTTTTTAGCTTTGATTGACTTTGTTTTGAGCAACATGGATATGGCAAAACTAGTATAGAACTCAAATATTGAATAACAAACACACCAACGCTATTTCTTGACGGAATTTTGTTTAAAGAGTAATCGAGAACCGTTAATTTTAAGAAAGCTCCTGTTTTCGTATGGAGTTCACAGTGCATATTCGTTTATCACCTGCCCATCTCAACTTGGGGACACGGAGACAACAGATCGAGAACGCACAGACGGCTATACGCCAAAGCTACTTGTGCAGCTGCATCATTGCGAAAAAAACTTTATTTAAGCACGTGTACCTTAAATTGTGCAAAGGAACCCATTTCCAAACAGTGCGACAAAAACATATATACTTGACATTACACACAAAAACAGTATTACACGCAACATGACTTAAATGTGTTCATCGCCTGGGAGCGGGATCTCCACTTAAACAATCAAGTGTATATTGAAGAAGAAACTACAAGCATCCGCAGTTCAATTAAATAGCAATCCACGAGACTATAATAACAATATTTGAAGCTACCAATGGTTATATGCAAAGCGAAGCAATATAATTGTAACTTCTTGAGTCACGATGAAAGGAAACTACAATAGGTGTCAACTACATCTCTTCTTTCATTAAAAAGCTTAAGAGACATGGCATCATATAGTTGAATATTCAGATTATTGTCATACATTTTCAGACAGAAACCGTAATAATGAAAAGCACACTTATATAGCTTGTTTCATGTTCATTTTTAGTTACACAAAACAGCATCTCCTAAATTACTTTAAGCAATCAAAATATTCCAGCCAATTACAATTCGGTAATAACGACACATTACATAGCTTGGTTTAGTATGTTATTTTAAATATCAACCTGTTGAAAGCATGTTCTTGTCTCTTTATTCCGTTTCAAGGCTTCGACTATTGCTACAGTCGCAACATTTATATCGTAACACATTTACCTACTCGCAAATTATCTCTTCCATTGACGTCTTATACAACTATGAATAAGCAACAAGAGCACGCCACGTGACTGATACACACTCTTTGAACAATTAACCGTCGTAAAACTTCTTTTTTATTCAGCCCAACGTAATTCAAATATTCATTTCATTTATTTTAAACGAACTTACAATAATGAGTGTAATAGAACTTCGTATTCTGATGTCATATGACGGGGAAGATTTAATTACGAAATCATGCAACGTCATTATTCTCGCGTACACTCCCGGACCGATATGAAGCCGAAAATTGGCATTTGTAGGGATTGTTAACTTGTGTGGATTTAATGCTTGTTGAATTAAAAAGTGCTTTCATTTTCTGTTATGCTCAGTCTCTTTTGTTTCCAAATTCGGGTTTTGGCATGATACTTTTTAAAACAACGATCTAACGGAAAATGTTTGACATTTGTGAGGATAAAATGGCGACGTTCGTTGTGACAGTGTTGAAGTAGCAAGTAAAAACACAAGTTCAGTCATATGCTGCTGCTTGAAAGGTTCGTTTAAACATGGTAAGTTTGGTAGAAGTTGTTGCTAACATTTAAATTGATTTAATTTGGTGTTTAAACTTAAGTAAGACGTTAAATTAGCTCCGATTTTAAATGTAGCTTATGTTAAGTTCACATTTAAACTATGGGACGACGTCATAGAAAATACTCGATACTATATTCTGGTAAAACGGAATCGGAATAAAACAAGTAGCATAATAAGGAATATTAAGTCTGTCGACTTTTCGTTCAGGGATTGCTTAAGAATGAAGCTTGTGCTATAATGTACCCTGGCAAACATATGGATATATCGAGTACTCACAACAATAACGTCAAAATGTTACGATAACAGGTTAAACAAACAGGGTACATATTATAAAATGATTTTGATCAGACAATACATACACTTTATTCGTATTGTTATATGTCATTATGTTTGTTTTATTTTCTCAAAGTCAGATTTTTTTAGAAATTGTTTATTTGGGGCCCTTTTAAATGGCATTGTCCCTGTACTATTGTCGACGATATGGACATGTATTAATTCAAATACTTATAAAATGCAAAGTAATTGTAACCTATTGTGGTTTGAAAACACTTGTAAAATGTTTCACTACGACATCATGCATGCTTCAACAAATGGCAAAAAATACACTACAGCAAAGTTTTTGTTTGCCGGCATTTCTGCAAAATTAATTTTCCTTTGCAATTGTTCTGATCAAAGGGCTGGTCAAATCCTTCACGCAGTTTTACGACTTGAGTGCAGTTCCCTCAATAATGACCTATACCGGAGATCACTAGTAGACAGTCCCCTTTGCTCATGTGGACACATCTAAACTGCAAACCATTTTTTTCTAAATTGTCAGCACTACGAACTTCTTCGGAATAATTAGTTTGGAAATACCCTGTGTCCTTTTACAACAAACAACCTACTCTTCGGTTGTGAATACCTTAACCCTTAACCAAACAAAACTATAACTCTAAATGTCCAATGCTATATCGTGTTGTCAAAACGCTTCTCATAATAACATAACTGGCAAACGCACATCATATTTGATGTTGTCGAGTGTCCTTCTTTCGTTTTTGCTCTGTGTCCTCCCACTCAGTCTTATTCTATTCCTGCTTTGTATATCATACATCTAAATATATGTTTGATCATGTCATGCACAATTCATTGTATACACGCGGTATCACTCGCTTCCAATTGGTAATTGCTTCAACTGCTTACATGTGCTTACTTCCTAAACGCAATAAGAACAACTATGAAGAAGAATGCATATACGTTTTAAGTAACTTTACTTGTTTTCTAATACATTATAGTATGAATGTAATTCACATGTCATGTTGAAATAATTTTAATAAATAATTTTAAACCAAATAGAATTGTAAACAATTGTTAAAAATTATACGTTAATTATGAGTGAATATGCATGTTATATTTACATATGAAACAGTATTTATAATAATTATATATAAAAAGTGAAAAACAATTGGTGATTAAACAGACGTAAACTTTTAATTATATTAAATTACATTTATCATCAAAATTACTGCGTATGCGATACTTTTATAATTTGTAAACAACGACAATCAATAACATTATATATATNGAATCACCACCTGATAACGCCAGTTCTGTCCCCTCCTTGTTCATACAAATGTTGTAGGGACAGTTCATATCCACTTGGTAGGTACCCAGAATGTCCCCATCTACAGTCAGGTGCACGATGGAGTTCGTCAGCCTACTGCACACCAACACGGTGTTACCAGGCCCGGCACACGCACCACGTGGTTCCTGTATGTTCTCATTTGTGACTTCTTTAGACGTGCGCGTAATGGTGTTGTGCATGTACACTTTGTGAGCGAACCTGTCAGTCAATACCAGAGTGTTATTAGACTTAATGTACGTGATCTTACTTTCCCCAAGTTTATATGTCTTGGGAACCACTGCAGGATCAAAGTCAGTCTCTATACCGTCCACCATTGCATGCAAAAAGTCAGCCTCTACATTTTCCAGTGACAGCATTCTTACAGGACGTGAATCCTCGTATGTGCTTACGACCATAGTTTGTGGCGTCATGCAGCATATCGAGAAAACATTGGATGACATTTGTATTTCTATTATCAGATAGATATTATTTTCCGAACTCACGGTCAGAAGACACACGGACTTCTCACACATCGTCACTGCAATGTCTCTTTGAGACAGGCAGACAACCTCAAATGGATATTTGTTGAATGTATACGATGTCCCTTGTTTTTGTAGACGGTCATTCAGTACGGTACATTTCCAATTTATGTTGTCTACGGCTATCAGCCTCCCGTCCGGGAAAATGTCCAGTCCAGTGATGACAGGTTCTTTCTTATCATATCCAGTCGGTTTAAGATCCACGGATGCGATCAGCTCAAGGGTGAGTGGTTTAATCGGAGCTGGCAGAGCAATGGCACGAGAAGAACCTAAATAAAAGTACCGACTTACTAATACAAGTTAAAACGTTCCTTACAATGCTTATCAAATATCTTTTACACGACCATTTATTATATATATGGAATTAATGCGTAATTGAAAACTATAAATAATATATATCTGTAATGGTTTTACATGTCCGTGACGATGAAAATGAAAACATGCAGCAATTAATCTTTATAACACAATATGGTTTTATGAATACTTTCTTGACATAGCGATTCAAGTCAAATCAATTATTTGTTTCGCCTGTACATTTTTGTGCGATTGCCTTCTGCAATCGCTCCATAGGTATAGTAACATAATATGCATAAAAACCGAAGAATAAAGTCCGTTACTGCAATTAACCTAACTTTGCATCCAGATTCTGCATTCGCAAACAAAATAGCTTCGATCGCATGGTATAAGTATTAAGGCGCCACAAAAACACTGTGACGAAGTACATCGGTATTTTCCGTTGCAAAAATTGACCAATCAGAAGATGTTAAAGCTATCGGAAATTGTATAATTTTTTAACTATACATATTGCGGGGACAAAAGTGTCCGCCCGGCTACCGCAGTTGGTAGAGCACGAGACTGTTAAACTCGGGGTCGTAGTACCACGTTGGGTGATACTTTTTCCCTATTATTGAATGGATTTACTTAATTCTTGGACAGAACACCCCTTTGGACATGACCTTTCTGTTGACTTTTTTTACTTTGAACCCTGGTTGACATTGACCTTTAGTATCCAATTGCTCAAAAACTAACATTTGCTGTATCTTACTGAATGGATTTACTTTATACTTTGACACACACGGAGGCCCGTTTACTTAGGCAAGAACGATCTAGAAACCTTACTGTACTAATTATTACTAATTATACTAAATTACTGCAATGCTTGTCTTTATCAAATATATGTCAAGTTTGGAACTGGGTAGTGTATTATATCTTCGCAGTTTAGCTATCAATTGGCAAATACGACAATGACGTGTTTTAAAAAGCAGCATTTACAATTACCCCCAATAGCTAAATCATATAATGTTGACAGCCTGTCACCCTTCCTTACTTCCATCTGTTTTCTTCAAAAAAGGTGATTGGTTGGCATCACGGTTTAAAGTGTTTTAACGACCACAAACTTTGAGCAAAATCGCCCCACCAGTAATTTGAGTACTTTGATTATATCATTATCCGGAACATTTTATGTTTAAATAACAAAGTTGTTTATGGCTATATATTTGTATATTACAATTAAAATATAGAAGAATTGATAAGAAATAATAAAGTATCGGAAAAGGCAGATATATACTTGAAAATAGTCTCACTCGGCCTGAAATCTCTAAAAGTATTGTTATTTAATATATCCGAAAATTAAGTTAAAAGTATAAAGTTATAGACTATAGATTTTGATATGACCTTGATACTTTATTCATTATTTCCAAAAAGAAATAATTAAGTTTTAGGCAAAAGCGTATTGGAAGGTTCACTTGTAAAAAAGTTAACTCGGCCTTAAATACTATTATTATGCATTGTTGCTTAGTATTGGTTCAAAGACACATATGTTGTACAAATCTATGATGTATTATTTTTAAATAACTTTTAATATATCAACGCTTTTATAAATATGGAAACTTTGTTTCATGTTTCTGTGTTTTTAGTTCTAGTGTGCGCAGTTATGAAATCTTGTTTATATGAATCAAGCGGGCTGATACGCTGCCGTAGCAAGCGATAAACGCCAAATAAGAGAGGGTCGAGAGAAAAAACGAGCGATCCAGCAGTCTTGAATCGATGTTTCCGATCTATGTTTATTGAAAGATCTTTGATTGACTTTATATTTACTTTCATATTTGTTTTGTCATTTTTTACAGGTATTGTTTGTTATGGTGTCAGATGATTGTACCATATACATGAAAAAACTTAATATGAACTAAATATTGTTGCAATTCCATAGAAGAAAATTAAAGAAGAAAACATACGCCTTGAAGCTAAAGAATAATATCACATTTTTTTAGATGCGATGGAATATCTTGAATTTATTTCGCATTGTGGTATCGCGACCTCGCATCGCATTTTCTCTAGCTCGCGGATTGTTATCGCATTCTCGCGCTTGTAATCCAAAGGTTTGAAAACACGCTGGAGAATTCCGATAATTGGCTGTTACAATAACGCAGCCTCATATTTATGATTTCGCATTTAGGACTTTATGAGTTTAAGGGCGAAAACACACAACATGAAGCAAGGGGACGAGATTACGATGCGATATCACCATATTTATGCCGCAATCTAGCATCGTAATCGCTTTGTACGGTGTTCTAGCGTTCGCGAGCTTGTCAATAAGAGGTCGAAAGTACAAAATGTATGGAACTAACGTACCAACGTTAAAACGAAATTTAACGTCTGCTGTCGTAACTTATGTTTGTTTGTTTGCTCGTTAAGTTGGTTGCCGGTTTCAGCAGTATTTCAGTCATATCACGGCATACTTTTAACTTTTCCTGTGAATGCTGGTATACTATTACTAAGTGCACATCCCTATGTCAGTAACAGACAACTGCACCATTTGAATCAGAGGTAGAGGGACAATGGCCATAGAAAGGATTTCATGACCAATGCCCGCACACATTATGTGGAAGGCATCAAATCCTCGATCCTCGTATTTGCATTCGAGCGCTCTACCAATTTAGCAAGTCGTAACCTTTATTTGAGCTACAAAATGCGTTTGCAATAATTTAGTTTTGCTTGCCACACATTGATTAAATTAAGCGTGCTTATTTGCTAAAGAAATGCTACATTGTCTAATTAAAACGCACAATCCACTTTTAGTAAACTATTTGCATGATTGCATTTTTATTTTATCAACATATGACCTTTGCACATCTAACATGAATTTGTTTACCTTTATTTGAATCGGGGTTTCCTTTGTTAATGTCCGATGATTCTTGTACGTTCGCCGGGCTTATGGTAGCAACATCTAAAATAATGAAATACTAATCATAAGTACATAATACCGAGACTTGTTCACATATGTTCGTATGTTTAAAATGTCATTTAAAGTATCTATTAACATAGAAATACAAAAAGTACCATTATAAAGTTGAGTATGTTGGAAAAAAAGTCAATATTGCGCGGAACGTTATGTGACCTCAACGTCACATGTGTATGTTGGTTTTAGTTTGTCGTTGTTGATATTTGAAGTAAAATAGATTGACCATCTGATCGAAACGCGCTCGTCTCACTCCTATACGATCATGGAATATTTTGGTGACGTTAGACCTGTTGAAGAATCGTAAAGGCCGTGTACGATGATTATTGCGACGGCCACCGTTCGAGGTCAAAGTTGGTAACAGTGGAAGCTGAAGAAGTGAGAGATCTTAGCGACAACGATCATCAACCACAACGACTTTGAGAATCTAACGACAGAACTGGTAAACGGAAAAGCATATTTCTTTAAATCTTGAGGTAAATATACCAATACTTAGGGCTATTATTAAGCATCGTATTGTTAATTATCAACGCGAGGCGTCGAGCTTGTCGCGCAATAAGAATAATAAGGACCAATCAGTGACGAGTGGAGAACAACAGTCAACATACAGCGTGAGCTTCCTAACGGATATGAGCTTTTCACACCACAAACAACCAAATATGTCTCTGCCAGCATTTCACAGTGATGTGGTAGAATGGCAGATGTTCTGGGACAGTTTCGAGCATCCGTGGACCTCAACAACACACTATTGGTCTTACATAATTTAACAAATCCCCATTCGTTTGTTGATGCCGCCGCAGGTTCTTGCATACCGGGTTTCAATTTTACCAATCTACTACAAGAAAGCCGGCGACTTGTTGAAGCAACGGTGCTGTCAGTCATAGATCTACAGAGAAACACACGGACAGTCTTCAGTAATTTAATGACCAGCAAGAAATGAAGATTAGAGAAATTGAGTCGTAAGACGAGAGTCAAGAGACATAGGGTGTGTGGGTGTGTGTGTATTTCGAAGTTAATGATAGGCTGCACTATGTGATGTCTAAGCACTCCTACCAAACACACTATTTGAAGCACGAAAGTTCAGACCAATTCTGAATTACTGCTGCAATTTCCAGATATTTCTTTTTACTGAAAGATAGTTTTAATTTTGTTGTGCTCTTGTTTTGTGTAAGGACGCCTGAGTACCCGGAGAAAACTCCACCTATCCTGTATTGTGACCACCAACCAAACTCACATGCTATGACGGGGATTGAACCCGGGTCGCCTAAGTGCGATGCGCGTATATCAGCCACTGCGCTAACTGGACTGCCCCGAGATACATATGGGAATCTTCCGGTTTCTTTTATAAGAGACAAGTAGCCAGCTTCAGTTCGATACGGCACACTTTGACACGTGATCACGAAAGCAGCCGTTGGCAATTAAACGACCTTACATGTGCGATAGAGAAGCAGATCCATTATGGGAATCATTCTGTAATCAGCTTTGAAATTCTGACCGCGTCCATCCTTACCGGAAGCAGAAATCATGGGAAGAAGTCAGACACCACGCGTCGAAAGTTAATCTGTAATTTTTGCGATGACGAACACTTAGCTGTAGCTGCAGACTGTAGCAACTTTAGGGCCAATAGTGCCCGAAATGAAATCGTGAAACAGAAGAAAGTGTGTTTCAACTGTCTATTATTACCAAGTAGAGCTAAGGGGATTTGGGTTTGTTGTTATTGATAGTTGAAGTCAAATAGAATAGTTCGTCGCAATCCTGTTCACTCATCAAAATGAATTATTTTTTACCGTCATCAGGACTTCCAACCCAAAACATTTAGGAGCAAAATCGACTCACTACCACTGGCCTATGCAAGCTTGAGTACTTGACAGAACATATTTAACGTTATGCTATTATAAGCGGGGTTTTACCGAAAAATAAACCCGTTGAAAATGGTAACAAACGCCTTATTATTTTGTCTTCTACAATTGATGATTAATAATAAAAGAAACAATATTTTTCATATTTTTCTTAGTCATGAGACTTATTTTGCTTCTTTGAACATACATTCATAATCTATGCAATACTTTTAGAATATCGTTGTAAAAGTTGTCATATTGCCAATATATGAAGAAGTCCATTTTAAGTTCTGATATCAATTAAATATGTGACATCAATTCTAAAAATTACAAAACTGTCATAAAGCAGCATTCTTTTTATTTAGATACAAAAATAAATCAGCATTATTTGTCTAAAGATATACAGGGATGCAAACAATATATAAATGCACTTGACAAATAATTTAGACCGAAGTTAATTCACTTCTATGTTAACCGTGTAAAGCGCATGCACAGGAAAACGGATGTTGGCTTGTGCTTTCTATCGAAATGCTTTACAGAGTTTAAATGAAGGTAGACTGAGTACATTAGAACAGATAATATCCTTCGTTTGTGTTACCATATTAATGTTTGGTTATTTATATTTTTAAATAAAGATCCTGGAACCTATACCAGATAATAGTTTGAAGACCCCCCCCCCCCCCCCCCNATGAGCAGTTTCTCGCCGAAAAAGTGATATGTTAAAACGATTTATTTGAATATACAACATATAAAAAAAAGGAACCGTGTGTTGATTTCAATCTATCAAGTTTTTTAAAGTTTTTCGGCAAGACGCCTTTGACCATTTACCTACAAGTAAACAAAGTATAATCAAAGTGCATCAGTACAAAATACAATCATGCAAATAAACAAACACAAACTACAATGAAAGTGTTTAAACATTATGTACAAACGTGTACGTATTAACAACAACAAAAAAGAAAAAAAGAAAAGAGCAAACAAGTAATATGTAGACAATATAATTAGGGTTAATCTATAATAAAGCTATGAACGCTATCAAAAGTGTATATATGTCACATTTTATGACGATATAATTGATTATATTGATGTTGGTTTCAGATAAACATAAACATGTACACGAAACCCCACTTATCGTTCAGGTATTTTAAAGGTAATAAAGTTGTTATTTCAAGAATTATGCATTTGTATTTGTGTTTATCCGTTATTACGTTAAGAAAATAATGTATGTTTGAAATTACCCAACCATTTCTCGAGCGCACTGATGAAAACAGCAACAAAGTATTTTTGAATAACAATGACATAGTTCGCTTTAAAATATCCATATGCATTTGAATTATTTTCGTCATATTTGCAGTAATCCTCTGACAGTGCTATTCGATACGAAGTCCAAGATAAAGTACGGTGTGTAACCCATTCAAGGTCAGGTACCGTTTGAACATTTAGATAATGTAAGCGTGGATAACTTGGAGTAGCCGTTCTAATAAACGACTATGATAATATGTTGTACATTTGAAGATATAATGATGCCCTTGCATATTTGTGTATTGAAGACACTAACGCTCACTACTAAAACAAACCATTACAACAAGCGACGTTAAATTTGTTCATATAGAATACATTGTAATAATTTAATTACATAAAAACATACCTATATGCGTACGGTGTCGCTCAGTATTCAATTTTACGATGTCTTCTTTATATGCAAGAAGTGAAGATAACTTTTCAGTAAAGACCAAGGAAACCGTTGAAGTGATATCTTTGTTTTGCTGCTCAGTTAGACGGTTTTCTATATCTGTTATTTTATCCTTAATTATTTTGGTGATAATATACTTTTGTTGAAATGTTCCATGTTCAACAAGAGCAGAAGAAACCGGTATTATTTCATGAATGCATTCATTCACTTTTGAAGAAGCTTTATCTGTTTCGTCTAATCGATTTATCTCTTCTGCTTTGAAATTATCTAACTCTGTCATCATCTGTGGCGTTGCTTTGTCAAACATCTGCATGATACGATCATTTACTTTCTCTAACTGTTTTGGAAGGTTTGCAATTGTCTGATTCAAGTCCTCTTCAGACCTCTTACAGTCCGCAATGATATTGCCGATTTCCGCAAATAGGTTTACAAGCGTATTCTTTAAGTCGTGCAGCTCTAGTCCTTCTTGACCTGCTAAGGTAGCAAGTTCACTGACATTATCACACTTCCTGTGCTTGAACGCACATGTATTGCAACATAGCTTGTAGTGGTCTTCACAGAAAAACATGATCTTTTTACCATGCTCAATACACTTATCCATTCCTTTCATATTTACTACAACTGGTGCTGCGGCCGAATCCGAAAGAACAACCGTATCATGTTTTCCCGGTTTATATATTATGTGATTGTGTGTGCACGAATCGCAAAGAAGCTCTTTACAGGTTTTGCAAACAACTGTTGCTATGCTAAGCGTGTGCTTTCTCATACATGGTTCGCACGATTTTATGTCCGCACTTTCCTGAATAATGTCACTGGCAACTGTATGATTGTGTTCTTGTTCACTGGTTGCCATTTTCAATATAGTTTAAACCCTCAATCCGAATTTACAATAACATAACATGTATCCAATTCTTCCAATATTGTTCCTTTTTAGAATTGATTTACCTGTGCTTTATACGTACATTCAATTACTCGCTTTTTGTTATAAAATTCTATTAGAGTTATTGTCGTGTATATAATCGATTATACAATAAATAATTCTGTTTGATTTACACTTTTCTTACGTGTAAAGTCCGGAAGAATGTCTAGTACACCTCTTAAAATTAAAACTAATTATAGATCCAGATGCATACAATACGCCCCCTGATTACGAAGAATTTGAACTATCAACGTGTAATCGTTCAAGGTACATATCGACTTCTTTATCAACGCCGTGCACTAGTCTTAGATGATGAAGACCAAGTTTCCTAAACGTTGGTCATTAAAGGGATCATGTTATATCAACGGGGCGATTTCTTTCCATGACATGATATTTATAAGCATGTATCTCTCATTGTAATATAATGTTTAACACAAGGTTTACGAGGTTAAAATATAGAAAAGAGTACGTATTGAAACACGATAACAATTAAGGACATATAAGTTATTTGTTGCATGTTAACATATTTATGTTTTAATTGTGACTATATATTTAACCTAAGTCTGCTCTGTATGGTGTACTAAACAGGATAACCTATTTGGTTTAAGCAATATATGCTGTCATTTTTAGTATGACCTGCGAGTCATGGGTTATATTCCTGATTGGGATTTAAATTTTGTAAGATTATTTTTTAGAACAGTGCACAGCGTAATCAAGGTGATTTACGTGATCATCTTTTTTCGTCGTCCGTCCTTAACATATACCTTATGAACAATCTAGAAGCCACAGTTATTGTACAATCTTTCTTAAACCTGGTCAGAATGTATGCCGAATGATGTCTCGGTCGAGTTCGAAACTGTATTCTCTTTATACCTCGACTCATTTCGAAAGTAGTTCCGGTCCGTTCAAAACATGGCCGCCAGGAGGTCACCAACTTGGAACGGTCAATACAGAGCATTGTGGGTTTTCACCGATTTTAAGAAGCTAAGAACCTCAGACTTGGTCCAGATTTATTTTCAAAACATTAACGTCTTTATAAACCTTAACCTCGTAGCATCACAGTTCAAAGTAATAGCAATAAAACAGAATAAATTTAAATTTGTTACCATTTAACTACTCAATGTTTCATTGAACACTTTTTGAGGCATGATGAAATGAAATTAAAGCTAATACCAACTCAATATCGTCGTGGATTAAATAACTACATATCGTCTTTGAAAAACTTCTTATACATAACATTATTTAGTTAAATATTAAAACTATTGTCTTGCCTTTTCAGGAATAAGCCGTATTACTAGTTGTAATAGGCCAAATACACAGCTTGGCTGTGTACGTGTATGTTAATCTTAAGCTTAATAAAATATCAGTACTACAGTATTGTTTAAAGCTTTATTGTGAATCCGTTACAATGTCATTTGTTTCTGTCCATCTTTTAAGACGTTCAATTAACATAGTTGTAGAATGTTTTGCAAAACATTTTTTTACTTTATCCCCCGATAGTACTTTGGGTCTGATATGTCGACACGTTTATGTATTGGTATTATAACTCCGGATACCGAGCTTCGTGGAAAAAGCTTTTATCAAGTATGTGATTGAATAGCATTTCTTTCTGTTAAGTCTTCATATATAATATTGTCAGGCACATACGCTTAATTGCTTTCTAACGTTGTGTTGCCTTTATTATTTCTTCTGTCTATATATGAATACGAAGATTCTGTGTTTTGCCTATCATCAAATTCATGTAAGAAAATTTCGGCTTCAAACGAGTTTATATTTGCGTCACTTATCTCTTATCGCTAATCTACTTAAACAATAATGACATTCGTTGAACTATATCGTGTCTGTTTTTTGTGTGTTGTAGGTTGACGTTTAAATAATTTCCAAAATTCACGGAGTGATTCCCGTATCATACTTTTCATTCTCTTGCTTTGGTCATTGTTGTATTTTAATTCGTTTTCCTACACTTAAACGTGTAATCATTTTTCATAGCCATCATTTGTAATCGTGTACGTTCATTTTTTTAGATTATACTCGTATAAAGTTCTTTTTAATTGAGATTATTTGTGTTTACACTCTTCGTTTAACCATTTTGTTTATGTGTATCCAAATCAATTAATCATTTACTTTCGGGTGTATAATGTGCTTACAATATTTTTCTCATTTTGAATGTAAATAAATAATTTGAAATTCTCCCTCTAGAATATTAGGGTCAGATTTGGAATCAATTTTCGTTAATAGCGTTTGTTCCAGATTATGTACATCGCACGATACATTACGAACAAGTTCGCATTTGTTCTCAGGTTTCCATTAAACATAAACAACCGGATTACTATTACTTGTTGAGAGAGCATTATCCGTGCGGAGTTCACATGTCAGCGGCGCATGATTTAAAAATTATGTGAAACTTTCAACGGTAAAATCAAATTATCTTTGCAAATTGGTACGCGCAGATAATAAGTATTGCACTAAGTTTTCAATTATGTGTCGCCATATTGTTTGTCACGTGATTAACCCATTGTGTATAGCACGATATTTTGCCTTAAGTATGGTCGTTATGAAACCTTCCATTTACGATACGAATATTGGTAGCTTTGCATATATCTTACAGGTAGTCTCCAAATCTATTCGTAACCGGGTCACAAACTGAGCGTGGTGTTAGTGTTTCATTATCAACATCAGTATTGATATGCTCCTGATATAATCTGATTAATGTCTCGTTCATGAGTCTTTATCTTTAGTTAAAAATACCTGCCCTTTGGCTTGTTAAAGTTTATATCACATTCAATAGTTCGAAACATATCATAAATATACAAAACATGAGCTGAGAATGAATTTTCATATATAAATATATGCAATATTAAACAATTATTTATCTCATTTAGGCCAAACAGTCCAATCAATGTCATGTTTAACTAATGCGACACCTTTACAAAGAGTCTTTAATATAAATCACAATATCACCGCTCGAGCACTTCGCTTTACGGTGTTGCAATCGTCTTATGCATGAACAGGTTTACTGTAGCCTTTTTGATCTATTGTTGAGTCTTTATTTATCCCAGTGTAGCAAATGACGCCGGACCCGACTATGTCAAGGTCC
>VMBQ01001476.1:5566-27328 GCA_007657795.1 Dreissena rostriformis
AAGATGAGACACAGGTGGAAGTAACGTACCCTGGATAGTATATTCAAATAAATATATAAAATCATGTTTAATGAGAGAAAAAATGAAAAAAAAAGCGAAAAAAAAAATCCCCACCCTCTGATATTAAAATCATAACAAGGTCATTAACTAGAATTTTCATAGGCCTTTCTTCGCGGGCCGCAAAAATGTCAAAAATAATAATAATCCAAAGCATCCCTTGGTCCTCTTATGGGCAATTGGACAACCTTTCAAAAAAAGTTTACTTCAAAGAAATCCGTCCAGCCGTTTACTCACAGTCGGTCGATAACCACGCAATATTTCGAGCCAAACGGTCCACAAGAATAAATGTGGCCCCGACGTTCACACAATATTTTTGAGTTTTAATCGATAGCTCGCGTCCTATTCCTTTCAAACAACGAGGCATGTCACATAATGCATGCATATGCAACCACGGACACCAAAAACTTGATTCAAATCGACTTACTTGCGAGCAAATTACGCGTTTTTTATGTTTCTCTCTCCGAGAAATGTCAACTGGCGCATGTTGTTGTTGTCAGCGGTCTTGTTACAAACATTGGGGTCAAATCCGTAGTACTTCCGAATGTAAAACATATGGCGCTAGTTGACATTTCTCGGAGATTTACTTTTAGCACTTCCCGGACTTTGGAAAATTCTTTGTGATTCACGAGTGATATTTTTCTGTTATTATGTTTTAAATGTCGGTCAATCAAGCTGATGAGGCTTCGCTGCGTTGTGGGCTCGTACTCACATCTTTTTGTGTGACACCCAACACAAATCAGATTGGTCAACGCACTGTTACTGCTGCAGTGGCCGTTGACGACTGTGTCCCAGCAGAAATTGTTCTTGACGCCCTTGGATATGTTTGGTTTGTTTCTTTTGTGGTTAACAGTGCTGCTGTTACTGTTGATGCTAATTCTGCTCTTGTTTCTGCTTAAAGTTGATGTTTCACTAGGATTTTTTTCTGAATTTTCATGCAAAGATGATCGTCAAAGTCAAATATATCCGAGAACATAAAATTAAATTCATCGTTTTCCATATTATTCATTGTTAAGTTTCAGGGTAAAGGCTTTTTAAAGCAGACGAACATTACTGTAATGTAAATGTATGTTAAAGGGAAGGTAATCCATATGTTGTTATAAATATTCATTGCAGAGTAGTCGCCCTTGGTAATATTGGTGGTCACAATGGAGAAAAAATAGTTCCGGTAAAACAAAGAAATGTATCGATTATTTTCACTGTTATTTTTCACTGTTTGAAGCAGTGAATTATCAGTTTTAATTCACTGATATTTCTCTATAAACCACCAGATAGCATAAAATAAAATAAGATGATTCCTAATATGCATCTTAATATTCAACGAACACTATCCATAGTTTTGTAAGGAAATATGTATCGCATTACAACTTCATGTCATGATAGTTTATTATAACAACATTATTATGAATTAAAGTTGAATGCCGCACATTGAACAGAACGCTTCTTAGATCAACAATGTTATGTTAAGAGACAATAACGAGAGCGTGATTGTACACAAAAATAAATATTTTACATTATTCTTTACGTTATAATACTCATCATTTAATCTAGCCGTGTGATAACATTACAACGTAAAGTATTTATTGTTGAATAATGAAACTATGTCGGTTAAAGGGTTATTCAATAAATATATACATACACATACATCGAAGACACGTCAATGGATTGCGGATTCATAATTCTTGTTGAAAGGAATTATTTAATTATTACACAACAATACCATGGTTGTTTAACAGCAATCGGTGGTAGTTTAATGGCGGCTTATGCTTTTTCTAAAAAATATCAATATTACGTTAGTACATGTACTTAATTAGTAATAGTGTTACGTAAGTATAAAACGCGCTTTAATCTAGCATGAGTATAAATGGTGTTTACTTACAAAGTTGAACGTAAAGATTTTGGTTTTGGTTTTAAATTGTTCTTATTTATTTCATCCGTCCATGTATTTTGTTGTTTCTGGGGATATAAGTTTGTATTACACTTAAGAATTGTGTACACGCAAACAACTACGAAAACGGGTTATATCTACATTTATTCCACAAACGAAAATAGAAACACTCATATTTATTATACATTCAATTATATTTCAAACGAACTCATTTTTTTGTCTGATAAATAAGCGTATTAATTATAAAAACCGTTTCATGATATGAATTTCGCATATGTACCATTGACAAAACGTAAAACTTAAGTGTACAAAAATATAAATTACTGTCAAGTTAGTGTTACCGAGGTCATCAGTAGATTGTCAATTGAATCAAAATAAAAGTATGGAAAGCTGATACTGTAATACATATTAGAAGGATGATCTGTAATGCAAACGATAACCGTAGTTGCGTTGTGGCTATGGTGTCAGCCTTTCGATCGGGAGGTCACGAGTTCGATCCCCACTGTGGGAGCGTTCTTTAAATCTTCCCCAAAGACACCAAGTACTGGTTCGAGTCTCAGGAAACGGACTCGAAAGCGTTTCAAATAAGCCTTAGGCTTTCGATTCAATCGAGCTAAAATTAATAGGTTTTAACTTAACTAAACGATTACCACGGTAGAGCTGGGCGGAACGTCAATACTCGGCTCTAGCCGCATAATTGCCCTCGGGCCGTTATGTCGTCATCGGGCTTATTATAGTCGTCCGGACCAGCTCTGCCGTGTGTAATTGTTTAAATAATGCAAACGCATACATTATTTGTATTTAAAATCTAGTCAGCTCAGTGCATGTCTCTAAGTATCTGATAAAACATACAAATCAAAAGAATCTGGTTTTATCACGAAAAGTTCAAACGATGTCACATCTTGTGTTCTCAGCCGTAATTCTTAGAAATACACCTGCGATGGGATTACTTTCAATGCATTTAACAGCACAAAAATAGCTACCTGCGCGTTTGGAAAATCACACACAAGGCAATATTCCATGTAACTGAATATCGATTCATATCAAACTTCGTACTTGTGTACGCGACCGCGCGTATTATTTCCATATCAATAATAATGATTTACTTACAAATCTTTACATATTGTATTTATTATTTAAGAAAAAAGGACTGTAAGTTGCCAACCACATTTTAAATGAAATATTTAAATAAAACATTCTATGAGAAATGTTTGCGTCAGAAAACGCTTTTATAATTGATGAAAACGTTTTGACGAAACTTTGATGAAACAAAGCCGAGATATTATTCTACCACACTGTTTATAAAAAATGGTAAAAAACAGATAGAAATAAATGGTACTTATAGCGTGTAAATGTCTTACAGGTCAATGTTAACATGAATACACGGCCATAATGCTACAGCAACTGGGTCGAGTTTTAATGATTACCGAACCGCATGGATTATATAGCAATCAGCGTAACTACTCGGCGTATACGGGTTAAAGAGAGATAAAATGTTCGCTTGTCGAAGCTGCCGATGTGATCAGAGTGCTTAAAAAGATGCATACGGCATTTCAGTAATTTTTAATGAACATGAGAGCGGGAAACACTCAGAAACATACCCATCGACCTGTGCCAGCAATCCCACATACCCGCAATCTGATGGGGTATTCTTGTTTCTTTCTAAGTTATTTTCAGATCTATTGATCATTTCAAGGAAGAATGTAACACACAAATGCGCAGGTTGTCGAAAATAAATCAAATAACCAACTTTAATGAAAACAAGGAAAACAAGTACCCCTTATCCATTCTAATGATTTATAGATGTGGAGGGCAGACTTTCCGAGAGGTTTTGATCTTAACGTTTATCGTCTGAGTTAACACAAAACACAACCTGGTGTCAAGCAGTAATATCTTCACATACCTGGATGTTTAAAGCTTGTTTGCCGTAGGGACTTCGTCAACAAACAATTGAATTTAAAGAATATTGTATTATTGAAATGTGAATGACAAAAGGGACTAGGTAATGTAGTATAATATAAAAGCAATTAACAGAAAAGGACGGATTTTATGTTACCTGTCCATAAATCAGAAATTTCTCCATTTACCGGTATGTTAAGAAATTTCTGTCTTAAGGCCTATGTCGACATATTACCTTGAGCATTAAATTAGCGTTCATTTATCTTTATGTTGTGCGCATAAAGCGCGCATGAAATGACAAAACTATCGAAATTTCAAATTTTAAAACGGGGCTTATTGTATGTGCGTAAAGTGCCATCCCATATTAGCCTGTGCAGTCGGCACAGTGTAATCAGGAACGACTCCTTCAGCCTAAACTGGATATTGCCAAGAAGAGACCTCCTTTACACGAAAACATACCATAAAAGCGGAAAGTGTCGTCCCTGATTAGCCTGTGCCGACTGCAAAGGCACATCTCGGGCGACATTTTACGCACATACATTAAGCCCCGTTTTCCCAGAGCGAGGCTCATTTGAATCAGAGTCGACGAACATACATTGTGTTCCTTTGATAAACAAATTCCTTTCATGAACCTCAACTTCCTAAGGCTAAACGGGTTATTGTTGTTGATTGCCATCGGCCTTGTCCAGCATCACTACTTAAATTTTAACTTAAGTCAAATGAATAATATTTAATAGAATTGTTATCCCAACGGGTAATTGCCAATCCTTATATGGCATAAGTGTTTGTATGTTAGTATGTATTGGTAACTAGAATGCATTAAAGATTATTTAAAACCAAACAAAATGAATAATTATAAAATAATTATTAATTAAACTTTCATCAAATTCTCACCAGTTAACGCGTCAAATGTGTTGATATCCCACACATATTAGTAAAACTATCTCAGTAATTGAACATTATTGAAAAAAGAATATTATACGTATTTACAGTAACTCATAAAGGTAGTTCTGGATAATTTGCAAATTGTTACTACATAATGTGCACTCCTGTTCTAATCAATTAGTGTAGCTTCGGATTTTTTTCTAAATTAAAAGTGGACTTTCTGTTTTATTGATAGACACAACTTCAAATGGAACATGATTTATTACCTTTTCATTAATCTATGTTGCAGCCGTTGAAATGTTATCACAGCCTAATGTGATGCCTGTTTCCATCACTGGAATTTACCTTCCAATGATTATCAAAGGCGTCTTAAGAACGTGGTTCATAAAGAAGCGACGAATATCGGTATGCATATCTTCTTTGAATTTCAAACGTTCTTTCTTATTTCAGCGTGTATAAATAACATAACGTGTTCATGATACGATAATAGTATTTGTCTGGGGTTTCAGGTACTCAGTTGATATTGTTTGTAACACACATTCCATATTTGTTTTATCAATTACTAGATCGCAAAAGGAAAACAGTGTTTGAATAAATGTTTATTATTCAACACAAATGTCTTGTTTGTCATTCCATGGACCATTCTCTGTTGTTCTTATTTATTTTGAATACTTGAGATACAATGTCTCAACACTTTAGATAATAGTCTATTTTATTGTTTTTATTTATTTTCATATTTGAAAGAAGTTCAATTATAATCATTCTCTACCTTTATTATCTTTCTTATTCTACTTATCCGTACGACCTTTTATCTCTCTATGTTAATAATTTAACTTTTATCAACTTAAACACGTGTGTTTACAATCTATAAATTCATAACTGTCTCGATAGCACTTACGTGCTCTTACAATCTATTTTGTTTATTTGTATTTATATTCTGAAATGACTATTGTTTGTTGTATAATGTTATTTTGTAATACCTATTTACGTGAAAGAAACAAATGTGTTTATATAGGTATGAAGACGATGGACTGTTGTCCGAATAAAATGTCTATCTGTCTGTCTTATTTCGAGTTTCAATTATACTAGTTAAGCAGGATATATAGTCTACAGTTCTGCTTTTGATGGGCGACAAACACGACAAAAACATGTTATTCTTATACGATAATAGTTTTATTGTCAGTCCATTTGACAATGAGTTTGTGCAAAAAACATTTTTACATCGTGTGTTAATCGATGCCAATTAAATTGCATCTTAAAAACAAAACTTTACTAGACACTATCTACTGAAATAAGCTGCAGCGAAATGAAACAAATGAAATTAGGCGTAACCTTACCGTATCATTAACAGTCTGACTAAAGATTTCGCCAAGAAAAGAACAAGATAATGCAAGAACATCCAAATGAAATGGTGTAAGGAAATGAACAAGATAATGCAAGAACATCCCAATGAAATGGTGTAAGGAAATGAACAAGATAATGCAAGAACATCCAAATGAAATGGTGTAAGGAAATGAACAAGATAATGCAAGAACATCCAAATGAAATGGTGTAAGGAAATGAACAAGATAATGCAAGAACATCCAAATGAAATGGTGTAAGGAAATGAACAAGATAATGCAAGAACATCCAAATGAAATGGTGTAAGGAAATGAACAAGATAATGCAAGAACATCCAAATGAAATGGTGTAAGGAAATGAACAAGATAATGCAAGAACATCCAAATGAAATGGTGTAAGGAAATGAACAAGATAATGCAAGAACATCCAAATGAAATGGTGTAAGGAAATGAACAAGATAATGCAAGAACATCCAAATGAAATGGTGTAAGGAAATGAACAAGATAATGCAAGAACATCCAAATGAAATGGTGTAAGGAAATGAACAAGATAATGCAAGAACATCCAAATGAAATGGTGTAAGGAAATGAACAAGATAATGCAAGAACATCCAAATGAAATGGTGTAAGGAAATGAACAAGATAATGCAAGAACATCCAAATGAAATGGTGTAAGGAAATGAACAAGATAATGCAAGAACATCCAAATGAAATGGTGTAAGGAAATGAACAAGATAATGCAAGAACATCCAAATGAAATGGTGTAAGGAAATGAACTGCATTCTGGACATTAAAAATTTCCTTAATACTGGACCTGTCCTACAATAATATATTATGTGTGCTGTTGTAGTTGTAAATAAACACATGTACTAGCAGTCATTTGCTCACTGCACACTGTGTCCATCTATATTTTTGTGCTCCCTTATCCCCACCTTTTTAACATTTCTATGATCTCTTTACAAACTGTTTGTTCTTTACGACATGTTTGTATTGTAAAGTGTTCAAGAGTTAACGTCTTCAGTGATACACGTTGTGAGTGAACGTACATTGTTACCTTTTAATAGGTTATAGCAGTAGAATACAAATTCCATATCAATATAATGATGATTGAGAGTATATTGTTACCTTTTAATATGTTATAGAAGTAGAATACAAATTCCATATCAATATAATGATGATTGACAGTATATTGTTACCTTTTAATATGTTATAGAAGTAGAATACAAATTCCATATTAATATAATGATGATATCGACATTACGTCAGCTCATATATATTCCACATCACATTTTGGCACTAATGCCAAAACAATTGACCAGATGTTCAACGGATCAGCCAAACCTCAAATTCACAAAGCAAAAAACTAATATGTGTCGCGTTCTGAGAAAACTGGGCATAATGCTTGTGCGTAAATTGTCATCCCAGATTAGCCTGTGCAGTCCGCACAGGCTAATCAGGGACGACCATTTCCGCTTGTATGGACTTTTTTGTTTTAATGATGTCTCTTCACAGCGAAAATCCAGTTTAGGCTGAAAGTGTCGTCCCTGATTAGGCTGTGCGGACTGCACATGCTAATCTAGGACGACACTTTACGTACATGCATTATGCCCAGTTTTCCAAGAACGCGACACATATTTCCTTTTTATTGCGCTTGTAGTATTCATCTTTCCCCGCACCCGATTTGTTTTCACTGAAGAGTTAATTTTCGATTAACTTTGGTTAAGCCTACATATTTTACAACATCCTCATGTGTTGTTAAACGATCAATTATATTAAATGAGATCATTAAGCTGTAACGTCGTTTCGTAATCAAAATCGTTTTTGCCCGTCTAATTGCTCTTAATCAGTCTGTAACAAATACTTTTGCTGATTTAGTTAAGCCATCGGCTAATGCTTATGCTTTGATCATGAACTATCTTCCCAAGTTGTTTTTAATGTGTAAACAAGCAAACCCAATTGGGTACATAGGTAAACTAAACAAATAGAAGTGCACGCAAATTACAAAGTAAATATAAAATCACTGATCCTGATCGACTGTGCTGAAGATACTGGCTGTTTTTTGTCGGCCTGTTGAAGAGAAGCAAGTCATTCGTAGATTGTACATCATAATAATATTGAAGGACAAACACAATGTCATAAAAAAGCATATTGTATAAAGATGTCATTATTGTAAGCTATATATAAAGCTTCGAATGTGTTTGGCAGAAATGTTTGATTTATATAGACACAATATGTTGTTAATTTTGTTCAACGTTTGCGGATTTGGCGCGATTCAGCACGACAACACGTCGGAACAAAAAAAATATACCGGCCGAAACGACAATTATAATATTTATCATTATTTGTGTTTGCGTGTAGCGACTTTGAAAGCGACAACATGACAACAGGCCAAAACGACAAGTACCTTCATTTGTTGTTTCGATATATTTATAGTTCTGACATGTGGTGTTGTCGTGTTGTCGACCTTCAAATTCTCTAAAACTCCAGAACGTTCTGGCAGAAATCAGCCACTACGAGCAACATTATCAGGAGATGAATTATTTTATCATGTTTATACGTGCAATATTGACCGAATAAAGGGATGACTGGATACATTTTCCAATTTTGAGTCAACAGGAAGCAGCAAGGTTTATTAAGTTAGTAGTGTATTTATACACGCCGGATAACATAATGTCACAGCACCCAATTCATGGAATATCTACTTACCCAATACTTCAAGTATTTACATCGTTGCGACTGATATCTGATGTTCAGTGCATTGTTTACTCTTCACATGGCATTACAAAGTATGCATACTTTTGCTTTCCATTTCAAAACACTTGACGATTAGCGAGCTATTCTGTAGAATATATTGAACATTTCTTCGATCAAAGATACAGTGTATACATCAAAGAATAAAACAGTTATGCCATTATATAAATTTCTTGTGGATATTTTATATTTTATATTAAATAAATTTGTGTACAATGTTCTCAACACATTGTATTCATACATTCAAAAAATAAATAAATACTTAAATGCAATCTAGGACTAATATCTAACCGGCACATTTAGAAGCATATTCTCCGTACACTGCTTTTTCAAATATTAATCCATCCAAATACACATATTCCTACGAATGCATTTAAATTCCGACACAATGGCATTCTTACAAAACTCACCTGAATGGCATAGGCGTGAGGCCGATGTATTTTCTCAAAGTCGATACTGCGGAATATGAATTTTAATTTTGAACGGATACAATAATCATGTCTTCAGAGTTTCATGGTTCGTTGTTGATAACGATAATTAGAAATAATCGGAAGAATACAAGGATTTTTGCGGACCATGCAAGCGGAATAACGTTAGAAACGCCTCTTAAAAATATAATTGTAAGCTCTTTTTACTTTAAGTTATTGATTTCAACGCATAATTTAGCAGAAACTGGATCAATAGAATACTCAGTAGGTTTTCGGGGATAAGAAGTTTATCCGACCGCTATTTTTATTCTCTAAGACTCAACAGAAAAACGGTATCTTTCCCGGCACCAACCGTGTATTATCTATGTTAACACCACAAGTCTTTAATAAAATACAAACAATCAACTGCCGTTATAATACAGGACAATACGTATCCTACAGCGTTTATTATTATAAATAATTTAAGCTCGAGTCACCGACTAAACATGTTGAAAGGTACGCCAAACCTCAAATTTTGCTAAGAATTAATCAAAAACACTTACGTGCAAATAACTTTTAACCTCATAGCATCACAATTCAAATTAAAAATATAACCTCTAAATAAACTGTATTTTGAATATATAAAAAAGAGTTAATGTTCGAGCTCAAAGGTAGTTTAATCCGTTATTATTTGACCGCACCCTTAAATCTGCGGTGTGGTTCTCCCTATGTTCTAGTAACCTGCTGTGGTAGGAGGGTGTATCGTTACCTTATAAGGGCAGATGAATACGTAGATATTATTGAAAACAATGCACCAGCCATTGCTTACTCAGCTGAGAGAAGAGGAAGGAGATGAGAATATATATGGAGAAGAAATACATTATCAAAAAAGGCGAGCCATTCCTTAAACTAGTCCGTTAAAATATTTCGTACCATTCCATTTTGCAATTGGGCCACTCGACGAACAGTCTGAGCAACTCAATAATACAACTTATTTTCATCCTGATTTATACATGTTATTTCTGCAATACCTTACCAACTTATCAATAAATGCTGACACGCAGTTGTATAATGTGTTCTGAGAAAACTGGGCATAATGCATGTGCGTGAAGTGTCGTCCCACACACGCTAATAAGGGACAACCCTTCCCGCCTAAACTGGATTTTCACTAAGAAGAGACATCAGTTAAACGAAAAATTCTATAAACGCGGAAATTGCAGACTGCACAGGCTTATCTGGGATGACAATTTTCGCACAAGCATTATGCCCAGTTTTCTCAGAACACAAATTACAGCACTGTCATAAAGTAGCATCCTTCTTATTAAGATGTGCCAAATTTCACGTAATTACACTAATTCCAACGGATATAGTAATGCACTACACGAAAACATTAGCTACCATACAATTTACTTCTATATACAAATGTTTAACGTTTCAAACAAAAGAGTACAACCAATGGATGTTTGAGTGTTCCATCTACCGAAATGTTGTGACAAATGTGTTATGGGGTTACACAGAGAACATTAGCCCAGTCAATTTAAAAATTCCAATTCCTTCTTTTTTGTCACTATATTATAGTTTGGTCATTGATATTGAAATTACAAAGATAAGACGACTCACTAGACCATGTCATTTGAAGGTTGTAGTATACGACGACTCACTAGACCATGTCATTTGAAGGTTGTAGTATTAGACGACTCACTAGACCATGTCATTTGAAGGTTGTAGTATACGACGTTTCACTAGACCATGTCATTTGGAGGTTGTAGTATACGACGACTCACTAGACCATGTCATTTGGAGGTTGTAGTATACGACGACTCACTAGACCATGTCATTTGGAGGTTGTAGTATACGACGACTCACTAGACCATGTCATTTGGAGGTTGTAGTATACGACGACTCACTAGACCATGTCATTTGGAGGTTGTAGTATACGACGACTCACTAGACCATGTCATTTGGAGGTTGTAGTATACGACGACTCACTAGACCATGTCATTTGGAGGTTGTAGTATACGACGACTCACTAGACCATGTCATTTGGAGGTTGTAGTATACGACGACTCACTAGACCATGTCATTTGGAGGTTGTAGTATACGACGACTCACTAGACCATGTCATTTGGAGGTTGTAGTATACGACGACTCACTAGACCATGTCATTTGGAGGTTGTAGTATACGACGACTCACTAGACCATGTCATTTGGAGGTTGTAGTATACGACGACTCACTAGACCATGTCATTTGGAGGTTGTAGTATACGACGACTCACTAGACCATGTCATTTGGAGGTTGTAGTATACGACGACTCACTAGACCATGTCATTTGGAGGTTGTAGTATACGACGACTCACTAGACCATGTCATTTGGAGGTTGTAGTATACGACGACTCACTAGACCATGTCATTTGGAGGTTGTAGTATACGACGACTCACTAGACCATGTCATTTGGAGGTTGTAGTATACGACGACTCACTAGACCATGTCATTTGGAGGTTGTAGTATACGACGACTCACTAGACCATGTCATTTGGAGGTTGTAGTATACGACGACTCACTAGACCATGTCATTTGGAGGTTGTAGTATACGACGACTCACTAGACCATGTCATTTGGAGGTTGTAGTATACGACGACTCACTAGACCATGTCATTTGGAGGTTGTAGTATACGACGACTCACTAGACCATGTCATTTGGAGGTTGTAGTATACGACGACTCACTAGACAATTTCATTTGAAGGTTGTAGTATAAGACGACTAACTAGACCATGTCATTTGAAGGTTGTAGAATAAGACGACTCACAAGACCATGTCATTTGAAGTTTGTAGTATAAGACGACTCACTAGACCATGTCATTTGAAGGTTGTAGCATAAGACGACTCACTAGACCATGTCATTTAAAGGTTGTAGTATAAGACGACTCACTAGACCATGTCATTTGAAGGTTGTAATATAAAACGACTCACAAGACCATGTCATTTGAAGGTTGAAGTATATTCTGCCTATAAGTCTTTATTTTTAAAAATCGCGCATTCATCTGAATTAGAATTTCATAAATCCATTTTAACTCATTGTAAATCATAGCGTCATTGTTATATTCCATTTGTTATTGCATTTGCATATTATGGGTTAGTATGCAAACCGCATCACATAAACGCAATATATTCATTAATAAATGTTGCATAAAATTCAAACAGTTTCAAAATTCTGATTGGAACTAAACATATCCCATAATCAAATAAATTGTTAGTGTTTTTCAACCTGCAAAAATAGAAGTAGGTCATGCGATTTAATCCTTTGTAAAATCGTAATGCAAGAGAGCGATGGTATTCACTTAAATCTGACGGTTCGGAAATAAAAATAAATACGGACGTCAATTTACGGTGTGAAATAACATCTCGCCCCAAGGGTTGAAATATAGCTCAGTGTATTCAGCAACTACGCAAACCATTTGGGATAAACGAAGCAACATCACAGAACATCCGTGTCAATTAAAACAAGCATTTCAAAGTAGTAAAGAATAATAGGCATGGATCTCTATACGAAAATAAAATAGTTACAAATTGAATACGCAAATACGAAAATGAGAATAGACAACTGAGAGTCGTAAACAACATCAACGAATACAAACGTAGATCGAATTCGCAATTGTATCGGTTACAGCAAATTTATATGAAACTAAACCTTTACGCCATGCACATGTTAAATTTCCTTTTTTTACACTGACTCGTATTTAAATGTTCAAACTAATGTGTATCGTTGGCAGGTTTATAATTAAGAGGTGTAACATAGCAAACGGGAATCACGAAGGGGTAAATACTACACAGATGCAGATAACATACCTGTTGTCGGCTCGCATCCTACGACAGCTTGCTTGTTTAAATGAATCGTGGAATCGTTTCTCAAATGTTGACATATACCTTTCACATGACTCCCACTGCTATTTACTTGTTCTGCTATCGGCATTCAGTATTTGATTATTCTCTTAGAACACTACGCTATTGAAGCCCTTAAAACGATACAGATGTATTCAATGTTAATTTCGTTATTAAAATGAGTTTTCGTGTGTTCGACATAATATAAACGTTATGTTGCCGTTAAGTTACACAGTATTACCTAATATGTTCATACTTGCACATACAATGAATTTCGTAAGAAAGCGTATTTGGTTACAGCATTTAATGGGGGTCATTAAATTCTTTCAGACATATCTTGGTCAATAACCAAACAATATATTCAAACAAATAACGATTGGTTATTTTCATACCTCGACTTTTGTTTATAAATGCATAAATTCGCAAACAATTTAGCTTTAAACACATGATGCGTCTGTATAAATATTCCGCTTTTAAGACGATCGCCCCGCCTACTTAATCACACGATCAAGTGGTTGGCTATTTTCGCCAAGATTACGCATAAGTTGCGTCTTTGCTTCTATTACAAGATTTTATTGATGAAGTTGGTGAACATTTGAGTGGTGATTTTCTTATAACACGGGTAGAGGGCTTATTAATAATATAGTTATGATGCAAATGGAAAAAACAATAAGTTTATTTAATCAAATTAACCATCTGTAATGGGGAATTGGTAAGTTAAACACGCCCTAAGACGCTTGCGCTGGAATAGAAATACACCAATGAACTTCATGCACAGGTTGATATAGAAACAAAAAAAACTTTAACAATTGTATTTATTGATGCTTATTTCGGTAAGTGAAAAACAAAAACACAAAAATCGTTTTGTTTTTCCTAAATAAATTAATGTTATATGACGGGTTTTTCGGTAAGTGTACATAAGTGTATTGTACAGTGTATTGCCACTGGCATTCGTCAAGATAAACGCCTCCTATTAATCGGTCTGGGTACTGAAATTTCCGAGTAACATTAACCCCATGGACACCATTGAACCATATTTTTTTAAGGATTGTTTCAATGAAATAAACGATCTGGTTGACATATTATATAAACCTAGACATTCAGCTTTTCACGGAAAATGGCAGACAAACCGCAAACAACCGGAAACCCTAGATTGCTGATTGGTCGATCAATATTTAGATAAGAGTTCTATTTACAAGTGGCGAGATGTGAATATTTTGCCCGGAGCAAACTTTCTGGGCTTATAATCTACTCAACCCATTTATGCCTAGCGTCTAGAAAAAAGGCCTTGGCAAACAGCGTAGACCCAGATTAGACGCCGCATGATGCGGCGTCTCATCAGGGTCTGCGCTGTTAGCGTATAGAAATTTCTGTAAGCAATATTCTAAAAATAGAAATAAATATACTAGACATCCCTAATTTTGGAAATAAATTGATCCAATTTAGAAGGATGGGAGAGTCCACTAGGCATAAATGGGTTAATGAAACCATTATCCTATGGTAAGGTTGATATTTCGATTGGCTTCTTACGAGCGAATTGTAACGCTCGACATTATTTTTAATTTACAATCAAATATAAAACCTGCATATGATAAACGAAACACTACAAAGAAAGTGTTTAGTTTATTCGCCCATTTAACATGTTTATGGTACCTGCCGTTATCAATACCACACAAATTATGGTAGCGATGAAACATTTCTTATAGAATGATATGCAACACTTGTTGTAGCTACAATCATTATGTTATTGGCACATGTATCGGGTTAAAGCCACACACCTTATTTGGCATAGTAAATTAAAGCATAAATAAAAAACATATTTAAACGATGCCAATTAGAATATATCTGGTGGTTACATCCGTCTTTTTACGCTTTAAACTTAAAAATAATCGCGTTTGTCGAAATGGACGTAATCTTCTAGAAATCCTACTTTCGGTTTTAACAGCGGTACCGTTTGAAAAATAATAAATAACTTGCTTACTAGGCTTTAGATTTAATTTTATCTATGCCAATTGGAATACATCTGGTGATTACAAGGTAGAAATCCGTCTTTTTTTGCGCTTTTAAACTTAAAAATAATCGCGTTCGTCAAAATGGACGTATATGCGTATAGAAATCCTGCTTTCGGTTTTAAAAGCGGTACCGTTTGAAAAATAATAAGTAACTTGCTAACAAGACTAAAGATTTAATGACAATTTTGCACACTTTAAAATTGCATCTATATGTATTGATAAACATGTACTTCATTTCAAGGTGTGTGGATTTAAGCTTAAACAACTTGTTTGCGGCATTTTTTACGATTATAAAATAGCGCTTCCGCAATACCACGGCGTCTTAAGACATGTCTTAGTGTATAATGACCGATATTTAGCCCTCTTATGTCTGGACAAACTGATATATTAGCTCCGCATTTAGTTATAAATGCGAATCGAAATGCATTTGAATATACACTGTGGTTATTACTCACCACAAGATTATAATAAATATTATTTTTAAAGCTACACACTTTAAGCAGATTCCGTTTACTCTGTAGCTTCCGATATCCCGGTAAGTCCTATACAAAAAGAAAGAAATGTAAACATGGGGAAACGGAAACTCCACAAACAATATCAGGAGTGACATTCTTGAACTGATCAATTGACTTTACAATACAAGATAATAAAACACAACACTTAAAATAAAGAAAAAAATTAAGAGATCTTTAGATACCCATCTTATGGTAAATTTGGTTTTAAAAAGAGCGGAAACACTTGAACCGCCGGATGAACTGTTTAGCGTATTTACACCTGGAGACTTTTCTAAGGCAACACGCACTTGGAGACTTTTCTAACGCAACATTTGTTTAAACTTGCATATATCAGTTTGAATAAAGATTTTGATTAAACAATTTATATGTGATCATTTGACTACATTATATGCCAGCTCAAGATACAATCATTAATCAATGTCGTATCCGTATCATCATCACATCATCATTAGAAAAAGTCTCCAAGCGTAGACCGGGTATCAATCGACAGTTATGTTTCCTCACAATTTTCTCAGTATACGTTCTTACATTATAAACTTTATCAAACAAATCTATGCCCCGGGCAGACGCATTATATCAACAAGGTATGTGTTAATACAGGTTGTGGATGTAATCCGGAATGCACGTTTTGCATTTTGATGCATGTGCCAAGCTTCAAGTACATCAAACGGCAGTCAATATATAAGCTTCATTTCATGTGTACCAAATAATAGACACCTACCGTAACTGGTGTTTAGAAAACATGAACATAGGCCGGTTTAACATGTTCAAATTATTTGAATAAACATTAAAGACATCGGTGAAGTATTTTTTTGATGACTATTTTTTTAACGTTTTAAATTTTAAACCGTTAACAAAAAGGCATACACAAACTTGGCATGCACAGAGCTAGTCCCATGTCAAGATGTATTTAGTTAAGATAATTACCGTATCATCAATAACATAATGTTGAACAAACTCACATGCAGTAAACAATATTTCCATTAATATTCTGAAATAATGAATACAAATGAAGTACACTATCTTATTCAAATTATAGCAACTCGATTGCAATTGATACACCATATTCTATCTTGGATATACATGTACAACACAATCCTGGAGAGCAATAACAAATTATTTAATTTACAATGTTGTACATTTACAAATGCGTAATGAATAAAGTTACACAAGCATGAATGACACTGTGACTATATTTTATATCTATATGATAACCTTAAAACGATTTCTGTTTTAACAAATGGTTAAGAATCTTTCAATAAAGAATGTGGAGCTTTCCATTTTATTTTATTATTCACTTGTGACCATTTGTAAAAAGTCAGGTTTCTGTTATTCAAAACCTCCAAAACAATTTAAGTTCTTTTTAAATTTAAATAGTGATGCAAAATATAACACTCTAAGCAAGTATTGTGTGGACAAATCCAGTAGAAAGTGGTACTCTCTTTTCTGTATCATATTATAATAAAAGTACATTTTCAACATAATTTTATAACGTGTTAACGTTTTACTTTTGTTGTAAACTTACATGGTGTTATATCTTACTGCATAATGTCCATATTAGAGTCATAATAATCTATAATTCACGATTGCTGAAACTTTATCTTTACTGTGACGCATACGTTCTTGTTTTAGGTATGCCATTTGATTCGAATTCATGGGATTTTGCCATGTCCGTAACACAATTCTTTAATGTATCGGTTAGAGATTGAATTTTGTTTGGTGTCCAAATTTTGATCGACGATTTGATGTACGATGCAATCGGAGAAGTATCATTATATTTTCGTTTCGAAGAAAAACCTGTTTGCCTGAAGTCCAACACAGTGTTTCATTTCCTAAAGTGGTAATATAATGTGTACCATTTAGATGCATTGAATAGTATAGGATAACTGTCATTTACGATATGGTTTTCCACAAGAGACATGTTGAACGTGTCTGTTTCTGGAAGATACTCATTAACATGTTGTTTCTAAAGCAGAATAATGTGCAAACAAAGAAAAATACAATGGTCTATGGATGAATATTAACCGAAATCAAATTTTGTTAGTTTTATTCATTTGTTAATCGAAAATAAGGCAAAATTGTTTCCAACACATTAATGGATGGAATTGCATACAAATGAAACCAAAGTGGTTTGATCATAATATGAATTATGGATGAAATAGAAATATGGTTTAATGCTTTTGTTCCATCAAATTGGAATAAAAATACTCGTTCACCTGGAAATATCTTATAAAAAACAAATACAATCATGTTACCAAAGACATTTACCGAGTAATCCACGGGTTGGTAGACAACATATGTGGCATGCTATGTAAATCAGCATCTTTCTGCAACTACATTTAGTTGTGTATATTTTCGAAATTATTTTTTGCAGTGCAGTGATGGTATTCATAGCCGTATAGAAGAATGTGTGTTCATTATTTTAATAATCATTACATTCGTCAAGTCATCTCCAGTTCCATTAACCTTAAAGTGTTTATTAAATCATATTTTGGTTAGATGCAATAAACGTTGTGTTTTATTTTCCTGTGTTTTCATTTCTTATCATATTAATGTTTTATTGTTTGAGAATTGTGGCTGCTCAGTCCATGTACCATAGCAAATGATACTGTTAAATTGCAAACCTCTTCTTACCCAATATGACCAGGATTTGAAATTTTCTAACAACTTTCTGTAAAATTCAACCATGATTTTTAAACGAAATCTTGTCCAATTCAACCATTATGTTACATTGAGCCTAACACTTCATTTGACATTTGTAGTTTTGTTATATGTAGTCACGCGGCCTGACAAGTTTTTTTTGTGTGCATATTTAAGTTGGTTCATTTAGATCTACACAATCCTGAAAAGAAAGTTTTTGCGGTACTGTTAATTAAACTGTGATCATAATTCCAACGCACAATCATTATATTACAGTGAAATCACAACATCAACGACTTATGTATGTCTTAATTCATATAAATCTCTTCTGATAGTGTTAGCGATTTTTATTTCGAACTCTTTAGACTCGGTCCCTATTGTTTAAAAAAACCAATAGATACATATTGCGTCTATCTTGCCTTCAGCGATACCGATACATTTTTTATATGGACTATCAATAATCACGTAAGAGCAGAGGTCGTCGAGCTCGACAGTTTACGAAATCTAGAATAACGCCCCCTTGGCGTGTAAGTTGAACTCGATTTTACGCGAATAAAACCGGACATAATAGTGCGCGTCACATATGTCTATACACAATGTTTTGAATACAATTTAGCTTCTTTAACTCGGCCAGAATATAATTCCTATTGTAATTCAAACAAATCTCATACTCTCGACAAAATCATTACTATTTCAATAAGAAGCTACCACAACAAACAGAGCATCGATAACTCGAGCAGCGTTGAAATTTACCCTGTATAACTCAATGATGTTATTCACACCTTTGTGCATGACTGACAGGCAAATCGTTTACACCTTGGGATAGCTGCAAAAGGATTATGGTGATGTGTTCTCAACACTTGTCAATAAGAAGATTTTAATAAGAGTAAAAAGTAGTGTATCATCTGACTTTTTATTCAATCAATTACCTTAAATATCGGTATACACATTAAAAAATATAATATAATAATAGCTGTATTTCATTTTTGTTAATTAAGTGTGTTTTTTCTAACTTAGGGTTAGGACAAGGAAATAATATGTGGAAGCCTTAGACGACTCGAATATGTACGTCATCGACCTCGAGTTAAAGAAGTTTTACAGTACTGCACAGTCACATAACTTCAATATATGCTATAAAGGCGGATCGTCCTTATACAATGCCACTTACACTTAGGCATGCATCGTCCAATAAAGTACCTGGTAGTTCCAAAGACAGGTTCTTTCGGCATCCAATTTGGACAAGTACCTTTGGCGACAGCAACATAATCTCCTAAACAAACGTTTTAACAGCTACTTTTAATTTACAAATAAACATAATCAAATCGATTAATGAAAATAATACCGCAGTCGAGTATTATCGGCTAAACAATATAAATTCTTATTCATTAATGTTTAATTGTCTACTTTTGTTACATCGTTATTTTAGCCACCATTTATTCACATATTGACAGGCATCTACATATCCAGCTCTGCATTAACACTGTGTACAGCAGCGATAGGTTTGTAATTAGATAGCTCTACACAGACTATGTACAAAAGCGATAGGTTTGTAATTGGATAGCTCTACACACACTATGTACATAAGCGATAGGTTTGTAATTGGATAGCTCCACACACACTATGTACATAAGCGATAGGTTTTTAATTGGATAGCTCTACATAGACTATGTACAGCAGCGATAGGTTTGTAATTGGATAGCTCTACACACACTATGTACAGAAGCGATAGGTTTGTAATTGGATTTGTGGAAGGATAGTTTTACATAAACTCGTTAAGCTTTGTCAATTAATACACGATTGCTCGGACTCGAATTCCTGCGCTAAAAACATCCACGAAGATGAGAGCTATAGAAGACTCCAAACATTGCGTTAAGAATTTCAAATACAATAGGATTTAATGCGGCATTTAGACAATATCATTTCCCAATCACGATTTCGTTGACACTGTTGTTATCCCGAAACAAGGAAGGAGGCAATTCATTGTGAGGTATATGACCGAAATTTTATCAATGAAATAATCAATATTTTCTTGTAAAATCTCTATGAAAAATAGAACAACGTATAATTATTTGAATTAAGTAAAATGCACTACAAACTTTGAATGGGAATTATTTAAAAAAAAAAAATCACACACAACGGTTCATTTGATGTTAAGTATATATGTTTTTATGTGTTTTTATATTTTGTATATCCTTTTAGTATATTATCAATTTCGTAAATACTTTTATTTAAATATCAGGGCCTTTTTTAATTTCTTCTTAAGGCCCTTCCACTCAGAATATGCCCCTTCCCTCAATAGGATGACTGTAAATAATGCAATTTGCGCAAATTATAGATTTACCTTGAAATATATATATATAGTTTTGTCGATACATCATCGGGTCCGGTCACGTGATACAGTGTTTACAGTGTGAAATCGGTGTAGTGAAAATATTCATTTATTAATTATATACAGCAAATTAAAACGTTAATGTGTTACATACATTGTACGGATATATGATGTTCCACTTACTGGACTGTTAATTGGACATACTAGTGTTTTGAAAATGGATTTTCAAGAGTTTTCTGTGCCCGTGCAGAACCGGTTTAGCGTCATGGCCGAGCGGGAAAACGAGCGACGAAGCAGTTTGGAAAACCAAAACATATCCAGGCAAGAGTTTATGCATAGCTCTCTTGATGACAAAATGCTCCACATGTTTGACGAGCTCCGGTTTATTCGCAGTGAGCAAATTAACTTTAACACAAATATGATGGGTCTGCAAAATTCAGTGATAACCCTCAATGAAAACCTCAATCAAGTTGCTTCAACAACAAACACACACTCAGACTTGCTGAAAACGTTGGCCTATAAATCGATTGATATAGAGGCAAGATCAAGGCGTAACAATCTTATCTTTCGTGGTTTCATTGAAAATTTTGGTGAAAATTGCAATCAGCTCATTGTAGATTTTCTGAAGAACAACCTTGACATTGACCCGCATCATGTATATATCGCAAGAGCGCATCGACTAGGACAGAAAAATCCAAACAAAATGCACCACAATAGGCCGATAATTGCAAATTTTCGAGATTATGGTAGCGTTGAGCTTATAATGGACAATGTACGCCGATTGCGGAACACAAACTTTTCAGTGGACCATGACTTCCCACGTGAAATCCAAGATGCCCGTGGCAGGCTTTGGCCCAAATATAAAGCACTTAAACAGCAAAATCCGCGGTCGAAAGTTTACATCGTGTACCCGGCAAAGCTTATTAAAGATGGATCTATTATACAAGATGAGTTGCCCGAATGGGGAAAATACATTGGGGCTAACCGGTTGGTAAATGTGCGCAAGATCAGTGCTGTTAATCCCGCGCATATCCGTGGTAGAACAACCTCAAGGACTGATTGGACGGCCTCTGCGAATCAGTCTTATTTTGATACACCAGCCGTACCCACACCCGGAGTCGATTGTGCAGTCAGTATGCCCTCAAAACCTCGACCCC